>JAZGLO010006660.1:600000-862500 GCA_036873155.1 Biomphalaria sudanica
GCGTTGAGCCAAGCCCAAACAATTAACGTGACCGTTGAGGAAGGCAACTACACATCCTTTCAATGCAACTATCGAAGCATGGACACGGTGGTGTGGAACATGACGGTGGCCGGAAGTGTAATAAAAATGGCTACGTGTGCAAGAGGAGTGTGTGACATCAACAGTTTTTATAGCAAATGTAAGAATAGTATGCTAAATGTTAAAATAGTAACACTTAGTGCCATATATATTTATATAGTGTTGTGTTGTTTGTTTTTTTTAAATTTCACATTAACATTAATTAGCAAAGTGTTTATTGATCTACAGGGGAAGTGATGGACAACAATTTGCTAACGAAATGAGGGGTCTCTGGTTCAAATCTTAAAGAAAACTGGGATTTTTGTATTTCGGGATTTTTAGGTCACTACGGAACTCTGACTGTACCTATTAATAGTTGGGGCAAAGTAAAGGCGGTTGGTCGTTGTACTGGTCACATAACACCCTAGTGAATCGTAGGCCACAGAATCAGATGACCTTCACGTCATCTTTTTCATAGATCGCATGGTTTGAAATGGATATTTTTTTTTTATTGATATGCATTGTATTTTATAAATTCCTCATAATAGTTTGATATGACAAGAATATATCTTTATGTAAAGTAGTTCACTGTACACACTTTGAAAACAAGCAATACACACACACACTTTTTAAAAACAACGTAATGGGAAGATACGCAAAATTACTGTTGGGATGGAAAGAATGAGAAGTAGGAGAAAAAGTTAACAAAATTTGGTCCAGACAGACAGACAGACAGACAGATACTGAGTTAATATAAGCTTTGTAAAAATTAATGATAAATAAAATGTGTACTATTTGAGAGGGAATATTATATTTTATGTTAACTCATCATATTGTGCAATCTGATCAGCCTGCATCGATCATGTCTAGTCTGTTGCCTGTTTCAGACTTCCAGTAAACAAATATAAGGATTACTATCAGCTCTGCCAGTGCTAATAAACGCGTCACTTAGTAAACTATCAGCTTCGACCCACTATAGAAATATTAGCAAGTTTCCATTGTTCCATCTCTAAACCTTTGAGGGCGAGCCTTGGACGTGTTGAGCACTGACATGCAACGTCACAACCTGTCTGTTGTTTTTTTTTCCAACGGTCTCAGTTAGATGGGATTTACAATTTTTTAAAAAAAGCAAAACAGAATTTAAAAGAAAAAATAAAAGTGAAGACCCCAGCAACAAATGAAATACAAATCAAGTTTTTTTTTTAAGTCTTTAATTCTCTAATGGCAGATATTTCTGGAATCAATACACTATACCAGCAGAGCGAATGGCCTGTGTACGAGTTGACAATAAAGTCCATCTACCGCACGGTTACCAGAGTTCAATGCTATTCACTCGCACATCAAACGTATAGAAAAACTTGGCTATTGAACGTGATAGGTATGTACTGTATGTGCAATAGTTTGACAAACTCTGTTGTTGTTAAGATGGGGGGGGGGAACCATTTTCTCTGTGGTGATAAACTTGTAAACGTTTTTTTTTTTTTTTTTTTTGAGATTTCTTAAAAATGTTTAACTAGGTGTTGCCTTGTATTTCGAGACGAGACAGCAATGCTGAAATTTTTGTTTCTCATATCCCTTAAAGCAGCGGTTCTCAACCTTTTAAGCTTGGCGACCCCTTTTTACAATATACCACTTTGCCGCGACCCCACCCCCCAAAAGACACACACAGCAATAGAAGAATAGACAATAACAATCCTTAATTTTGATGGTCTTAGGCGACCCCTGGCAAATCGTCAATCGACCCCAAAGTTTACTTAAAAGTCACTCTATGTTACTGTCATATAGGCTTATACTTTTTAATCTAGTCATCCATGTTATTAGTTAATCAGTGACTAATATTCTGCTAATGCGTTGGCTTTCCTGGCTGATTCAGGCCATTTCAGGCAATCCATCCCATGCCCGAATGGCGCTATGGCTGAGTGTTTATATATTATGTTATCAGATAGCTTTGAACCAATTAATTTCTGTGATATAGAGCTAAGTGAGCTCACAAATAAGAGAAATGAAGATCGATCAATTATTGCCTTTCTAAGAAACCTAATTTATAAGTTTTGGTTTCGCATATAACCGTTTGTTTTGGATATAAACGTTAGTTTCGCATTAACTGGGGAGGTGTATATACGAATAGAGAAAGGGGGATAGTGTTTTAATAGAAGGGGAAAATGGTTATAATGAGCCAATGATTAGACTATGAAGTTTTACGGCTTTCTTTTAAAAATTACTTATTATTACATCCTTGCCCAAACCTCCTGCAGGTCGGTTCCGAACCAGGGACCATCGCGACGACAGTTGGAGCGCATACAACATGACCAGGAGGCATTGACATAAAAATACAAATATTTTTTTTTGTATGTCGTGTGTGTTACAGTCCTACCCACGCAACCAAAGTGTGAGTCTCCAAGCTTCGATTCTTTCAGTAAGGACTACTTTTACACTTCGACTATATCATGTGTCACCTATGTCTTCCCGACAGCCAACTGTAGTCTTGAGGTCAAGGTAAGATCAGCACTGTTGTTACGACTTTACTATTCCATATTATGATGGATGATTCCTCAGTGGCGTCACTAGGGTCGGTGTCGCAGGTGCGGTCTGTAACCTCGTTCCACACTAATGACGCCAATGAGTTCCTTTACCCCTACGTCCAATTCCTCTTCGGAACGCGAAAAGAATCCTGTCTCTGTCGCGAATTTAATTCCATTTCCCAATCACATATTAGCACAGCTCAATCTAATTGATTACATATCTTCCCATTGAGTTAAGTCTCTATATTTATTTAGAAATGAGTCACCAAAGTATGCAAATATACACGAACAAGCAGAAAAAAAAACTTTAAAAAAAAAAACTTCCTAAAGGAAAGAACCACAAATTACTTCCAATTATCTGACAATTACAGGATTAAGCTCCCTTTCTGTTATATAAAACAAAATTTATTAATTAGTACTAAATAATGAACTAATTGGTTAATTTTTGGATTGATTCGTGTATTATTATCGACTAGGAATAATTTTGCAAAATTTCAACTTGATCCGAGAATGGAAAGTTGGAGAAAAAGTTTGTCAAAACGTAATATAGGGATTTAATCCATACATACATTCACATCTCTCACTAAGTAGCATTTATTACCCTTATTTACATATCAAACAAAATAACTAATCACCAACAATTAATTTATTGTGTTTTTTTTTATTGATTACGTGTCTTGTGAGGTTAAATGAATAATTGTGCAAAGTTTTAACTTCACCCTAGAATAGATTTGCGATAAATATTTCCCAATCAGACTGACACTTCTTGTTAAAATGTATTTGTAACATTTCTTGCATCTTGCAGCGATATGGATGGACATAAGGTAGATGCACTTGTCAGTTTAAATTCATGTCAGTTTAAATTCAAAGACTCAAGGTATTAATTTTAGTAACTATAAAAACATTGATCTTATTATTTATAAAACAAACAAAGAAAGAAAAAGATCGACTTAAATTTTATACTTTTTTTTCTAAAAATAAATACAATAACATTCACGGGTCATATTGCCACCTTTGAATAACACTTTTCTATTTATGACAATTATCAACCCTACTAAACTTGGCCTCTGTGGTCTTGCTTAAAAAAGACTCCATATGAGGTTAAATTCTTTTTTTTTTTTTGTCGTTTTGCTGGCCACATGTCGTCCTCTATATACATTAGGTCACAGAAACCATTGAACTAACACCATCTCCCACACAGAGGGCTTGGTATTGAAGGAGAAGCTTTGCTTTATGCTTGCCTAAATAGCTCTTATAATGAAAAGATTCTCTTGTCTTATAAGAAGTCTTCACTTTAATTATAGAGCAACATGGAGATATACAAAACACAGGTCACCTACACTCACAGCTTATCGCCTCTGACCAACTTGTACATGACCACATGTCTGTACAGTCTGTCGCTGTACGCCACCACCTGGGACGAAATTGATAGTGAATTCCAGGTCACGGCGTACCCAAATACTTACGAGGGAAAGAGATACAGAGTTACTACCCCGTGGTTGCCCTTTTTTCCAGAAGGTACATTTTCAATTTTATAGTTTTTAATATCATTTTTTCTATGGATATTTAAATAACTGAAATTAAAGGTAACATGCAATTAATAGTGGGAGTACATATTGTTGTGTAACATTTTCAGAACTTAACACAATACAATTTTGAAATAATTATCCATGTATATAGGAGATTTGTATGCGTTTTCAAAAGATTTGAATAATTTCCGGATATTTCCACAACTTTTTCGTATATTTTGCAATTTCAGGAGATTACCAGGAGCTCCTGGTAAATCGACATGAGGCCGCGGGAAATCTGTTATAAGTTATAAAATGGTTTAATTTAATAATTTATATACCAAGAATTAGCGCAGGTGCTATAAACGTGGGGGCCCACTGCGGTCGCATAGGTTGCAGTGGCCTAAGGCCGGCCCTGCAAAATAGCGGCGTATGGTACGGTCGACAAGTTATCTATAATAAGTTTGACATACATCTAAATCCAATCCACTGGATTAGTAAACACAAATTAATGCCCGCAGGTCGCGGGTAATGTCCTGCTAGTAGAAATATAAAAACTGGTGTACGAAGCGATTTTTTTTTTTTTTTGTTTGTTTTTTGGTACTCATTCTAATTTTTCACTCAATGGTCGTTAAGAATATAACAATTATAACTGTTTGCCTTCTGCCAAAACAAGGTAGACAACTCATTATTTTTTAAATTGACCTTTTTTTTTTAAAGTCTTAAGGGAGACAACTAAAGAAACACAAAATGACAGTCAATTTAAAGAGCAAAAAAATTATTTTTTATAAATATGCTTTTTTGTCAATTATTTTTTAACATTATTATTTGGTAAAAGATTAAACTTTCTTCCATACATTACGACGGATTTGTTTTACTTAATTTCTAGTTTTACTGGATTAAATCTTTCTTCAATAGTTCAAAAGTGTCGATTATATTTACTTATCTTCTTATCTTATATAATACAGACGTTACTTCAGTAAAAAAGATGATTACATCCTACGCGTCATGCATTTAGTCATGCATATTAACCAATGACTTAAATTCTGCCAAGTCACTGGTTTTCCTGGCTAGCTCAGGCAACCCATTCCATGCTCTAATAGCACTAGGGAAGAAGGAGTATTTGTACAAATTTGTCCTAGCATATGGGACGAGGAGTGTGCCTTTATCTTTGTGTCTTTCAGAGTATTTTATTAAATTTTGTTTTTGTATTTGAAGATTATGGCTCAGTGTTTTATGTATAATTGCTACTTTACTTTTGAGTCTTCTGTCCTGAAGGCTTTCTAAATTTAATGATTTTACTATAGGTGTTACTCTAGTCAAATGTGAATATTCGTTTATTATGAATCTCACTGCTCTATTTTGTGTCTGTTCCAGTTTCTTAATGTTTTCTTGAGTTGAGGGGTCCCAAACGGAGGATGCATATTCTATTATTGGCCTAACCAAGGTTAAATAACATTTTAGTTTCATGTTCTTATTTGATTTATAGAAATTTCTTTTAATAAACCCTAATGCTTTGTTTGATTTTTTTATAGTTTCATCAATATGTGGATTCCATGACAGTTTTTCATTTATTATAACACCTAGGTATTTTGCGTTTTTAGTCTGTGTTACTAGTTTGCCATGAATAAGATAAGTGGAATTAATTTGTTTTAGTTTTTTTGTTACTCTTAACAACTGACATTTTTCTGGGTGGAAAGACATGCTCCAATTTGATTCCCATGTCTGTAATTCATCTAATTCTCTTTGTAAAATATCTGTGTCTTGTGTTGTTTTTATTGTTCCATATATTATGCAATCGTCTGCAAATAATCTGACTTTTGTTCCTGAAGTAATGCAATTTGGTAAATCATTTATGTAAATTAAAAATAGTAGTGGACCCAAGACTGTTCCTTGAGGTACACCTGAGTTTACCTTCATTGGTGTTGATTTAGAGCCATTTATTATTACAGTTTGTTCTCTCCCTATCAGAAAATCTTTAATCCATCGATGCAGTGGACCGTTAATGCCGAAATATTTTAATTTTTTAAGCAAACTATGGTGGTGAACTTTGTCAAAAGCCTTAGAAAAATCTAGTAAGATAGCATCTATTTGTTCACTATTATCTAAACCTTTAGAAAAATCCTCAATTAGTCCTATTAGTTGTATTTCACATGATCTATATTTCCTAAAGCCATGTTGGTATGGTGTGAGGACATTATGTTTGTCTAAGTGGTTTATGATGTTGCTACATATTATGTGTTCTAGGATTTTACATGTGATGCTGGTAAGTGATACTGGTCTGTAGTTTCCTGGGTCAGATTTTTCTCCTTTTTTAAATAGGGGGGTGACATTAGCTTCTTTCCAGTCCTTTGGTACTCTGCCCTGGTTAAGTGAAGCCTGAAAGAGTATTTTGAACACTGGGGCTAGCTCATTGCTTAGTTCTTTGAGTAATCTAGCTGGAATATCATCAGGTCCAGACGCTTTATTTGGTTTGGTATTGACTAATAGTTTTTGAATTCCATTTTCTTGTACTACTATAACTTCTATGTTGTCTACTTGGTTCAAATTCAGTAATATGTCTTTGTCTCCTGGGGCTGAGAATGCTGATGCAAAGTATTTGTTTAGGATGTTTGCTTTAGTTTCATTATCATTATGTATTATGTTATGTTCATCTTTTAATGGTGCTATGCCTGTTGTTTCCATTTTCTTAGACTTAATGTATGACCATAGGTTTTTGTTGTTACCTTTAGATATTACATTGTTTATGTATTCACTCTGCAGCTGTCTGCTTACTTTTTGGGTTAAGTGTTTAATTTTTATATACTTTTTGTAAACTCTTTCTGCCTTAGTTTCTTTAAATTTTCTATATAGGTTTTCCTTCTGTTTACAAAGCTTCTTTAGTCTATTATTAAACCAGCATTTATTTATTTTGTTTCATATGTATTTAGTTGGTATATGATTTTCTATAATGCTTTTAAGATGGTTTTTAATGAAATTCAAGAGGTCATCGACTGGTTGGTTAATGTCTTTTTCTAATAAGAATGTTTGTTGAAAGTTTAATGCAGCTTGGTGTAGTTGTGTTAGGTTACATTTATTCCAGAGTAAGATTTTTCTTTTGGGTTTTGAATTGGCTACTGCTTTTATCTGACTGTGTATTTTTATGATCTCATGGTCTGATAGACCAGGGATAATATCATAATCAACTACTAATCCAGGTCTGTTGGTTAAGAAGAAATCTAATGTGTTGTTTAATCTAGTTGGCTTTTTAATGATTTGATCTAAACTTAGGTTGTGTAAAGTTTCTATGAAAAGCTCATTTATGTCCTTAAGGTTTTGGTAGGTTGAAATCACCCATAATCCAAAAAACTGCATTTTTATTTGTCTCTTTAAGTGTAGTAATCTGATTACATAGTTCCTGCATGTATTCTAAACTAGAATTTGGTGGTCTGTAAATGCTGCCTATTATTAGGGATGTTGAGGTGGTATTAATTTTACAAAATGTTGATTCTATATTTTTTGAGTTAGGTAAGGTAATTTCTTCTGCTATAAGAGTGTTTTTTATTGCTAGAAGAACTCCTCCATGATTATCAGCCCTATTTTTTCTAAAAATTTCATAATTACTATTGAAAATTTCTGCATTATAAATTTCAGGATGTAGCCAAGTTTCTGTTCCTGCAATTATGTCTGGTTTGTCACATTCTAATAAAATTTCTAAGTCTGCTGTTTTGTTCCTAATGCTTTGAAAATTTATTACTAAGGTTTTAAGGTATATTGGTATTACTTCTTTAGTAGGTTTGTTTAGTGAGGCTGTTGTATTAATTGTAGCAGATTTAGGTTTAACAGGAGTGGATCTGGCTAGTGGTTGGTGAGTTTGGTTTGGGATGGTGTTTAGGATATTGTATGGGTTAGAAGTGTCTGCATCAAAGGAATCAAACAGTCCTGATGTAAACTGAGGTAAACCACACGGTACACAGTGCCATGATGCGTCTTTGTTGCCTAAGGCATAATACACAGGTGTATTCATCTGGAGACATTGATGCATGGTACCATTCATCACAGGTGTCACATTGAATGGATTTCTGTTTCATGGTGCATACTTTTTTGCAGATGTTGCATATATCTTTAGATCTAGGCCCTGAATTTGACTCTACATCTCCTGCTATTAATATTAACAGTGATAGGTATTTATTTCTGCTGTGTCTGATTGAGAACTTCCATTTGTGATGGGTGATCTTCTTTAATGTTATGGATGTGTATGTTAGGTTATTTTTGAAGTTGCATTGATCTAGAGTGTGATGATTGATTATGACTGTTGTTTCCTTTTTAAGTTTAGTGTTGACTAAGGTAGATCTAGTTTTAGTTACGCTAGTGTGTATTTAGTAATTATTAGGATAAATAGCCAGAGCAATTTCATGATGACTGTTGTTGATTTTAGTTTTTAAAGGTCTAGTCTAAATCTAGTTTTAGGTTTACAATGCCTAAGTTAAGTCTAAGTCTAAAGTGAAAGCTAATTTACAATGAAGATTAAATCAAATCAAATGGTTTATTAAATTCAAAATATGGACCTAGACTAGATCTAATTCTAGATCAATATATTTACGTGTATAACTAACTATATAGAATATTACTATTAGTTGTTATTAGTATTATTAGTAGATGATTAGTAGATCTAAAGCCTTAATTAAAGTCTAAGTCTAACACTAGACTGAGTAGATCTAAAATCTAAGGATATAATAATAATATAAATAATATTAAATATATAGATTCTAGATCTATCTAATTATATTTAGATCTATATAAGGCTAATAAAAAAGGATTAGTGAGACAAAATAGTCCGAAACTAAGAGTTGGTAATATGAATTAATTAGTGGAAAAAAATTCTGAATTAAGTTAAATATATAATTTTAAGATATTAGTTTATTAGTTGAATAGCTTTTTTAAGGAATTTGGTTTGATTTTAATACAACAAAACGAAAATTTTAACTTATCTCTGATAACAGTAAACAGGGAGCAGCCATCTTGCCAAGAGCGCGTATACATGTATACATGTATGTATGTATGCATGTATCTACATCTCCTGCTATTAATATTAACAGTGATAGGTATTCATTTCTGCTGTGTCTGATTGAGAACTTCCATGTATACTGTTGCGGCAGAGTAGATATCCTTAGAAGCGATAGAGGCCGCACCATAATAGATCTTGACACACAAATCAGATGACAGCCTGGTCGCGTGGTATGTGCGCTCTGGGTTGTCGTCTCGGTGGTCCCGGGTTCAAACTCTGCCGCCTCAGCCCTTCTCCGATGTACGGGAGGTATTGGGCTAGGATTTAATAAACTGTATTCACGAGAACACACGAAACATGTCAAACAAACAAAGCAGATTGTCTTGTAAGAAATGTATTCCGAATTTGTAAAAATATTATCAGTTTGTTCTATACAGACTAAAATAAACGAAGCATCCAATACATCCACCATTAAAATCGGTTATAAACAAGCAAATTATTTACAGCCATATATCTCAATACTGTAAGATTTATTTCATCGTTTCAACATCAAACAAAATTAATTAGTAACCAGTATTTAATTTACTAATTGTTTAATACAAAATTAATAGCGTCCTTTCCCCATCGGGGGCCGCTAAAAATACTGTGAAAACGGGTGTACCCGACTTGTTAAAAAGTTTCGTACTTTAATAGAAACAATTAGGCACTTTTTGTCTGTTTTTAGGGCCCTCCTGTTGTGGAAGGGACATTAAACATACACTACGGTCTCCGCCATGCTCATAAGGCATGTATACCAAGTTTTATCAAGATACACACATACATACACACACACACACACACATACATACATACACACACACACACACACATACATATATACATGCATACATACACACATACATACATACATATATACATGCCTACATGCATACATACATACATACATGCATACATACACACATACATACATACATACATACATACATACATACATACATACATACACACATACATACATACATACATACATACATACATACATACATACATACATACATACATACATACATACATACATACATACATACGCCTTACTTTGTGTTTTATATTATAGAATAAGCTATTTGTTTTGCATCCAATTATTATTTTTTTGTCCCCATAGCTGAGTCAACAATCTCAAGCTTCACGCTAAACGGTCTGAGTTCAAGTATCACAGTCGGTTGTGGAGACAAAGTCACCATTCGATGCAAAGGCGAAGGGCACCCCGGCACATCCATTCAGCTCTACGACGGCTCGCCCAATGTGCTTCTAGAAAATTGGGAACTGCCCATGGAGATCTATCACATGTTCAACGTTGAGAATTCCTGCGGTAACCGACACACATTGGGGTGCAAAGTTGGATCTGAGGAACAGACTCTGATACTTACCATCAATTCGTGTAAGTCTGTCTGGTTTGTTATACTTGATATGTATTTGACCTGGCGCATGGAACAAGATTTATATTTTTATTTTATAGTGTATTGTTTTTTTACACTAAAAGTAGGCAAAACAAAATAAAAATTTTACAGAATGTATTTATTGTATGTAGGGAAACATAAATTTAAAAAAAAATTAGTCAATTAGGTATTAGTAATTAACTGCTGTGTTTGATATTGATTAAAGGAAATAACTTGTACAGTATTGAGATTTATAGTTGTATTTTTTTTCTTGTAAAAGGATTTTTAGCGGCCCCCGCATGGGGAAAAGACGATATTAGTTTTGAGTGGAATGTCTGTCCGTCCGTCCGTCCTGTTTAGGTCTCGTAAACTAGAAAAAATAGTGAAAATCCGACTTCATAATATTTTAGACCATTCAAAGCTCAGATGCAACGGCTACTTTTTTATTTTCTGAAAGCGAAAAATCTAATTTTTTAAATCACTTATGCAAGCATTTTTTTTTTTCATAAAAATACACACCACATTTACAACTATTGACTATTAATAGTAACAAACACAAGAGGCTCTTTAGTAGGGGAGATGAACATTTACCATATTTTCAACACATTTCTGCAAACGGTTTTAGATTAATGTGTTACTGTTTGTTAACAGTAATTTTCTAGTATGTTATGACCCATAGATATGAATACCAACTAATTACAACTTTAAATAATTTTTTGATCACATACAATGATAAAGAAGAAATGTATATTTTGAAAAACGATTGAATTCTTCTTGGATTATAAACCTTAGATCGAATCGCCTGAAAGTACTGAGACTCAAAGTTAATAGTGGTTGAACATTGTATATAGATAGATATAAATGTATATAAAATATTTTGAACTATTAACATATTGCTGTTGTGTTCTATATTCAGGGTCGAAGGATGGTTCCAACAGCAGCTACTTAATAGCAGTGGTCGTCACGCTTTCAGTGGCAATCGTCATCACAGCCTTGATAGTTTTCTGCTACATCAGAATGAGGCTGAGGCGAAAGAGGGCAGCCATGGCAAACAGGCGCACGCCCCATCGTCTCTACCCACTTGACTTGCCGGATGTCGGAGACATTCAACCGTCGGCGCCCCCGTCCTACCACGAAATATTTTTCATTGACATGACCGGAGAGCCCGTGGACCTCCCCGAATACTGGTCGCTGCCCCCGCCATACTCCGAGCATCCTGATCCGCAGCTGCCCAAAGCAAGTAAGTATCATACATGACAACAATTTGGTAAATTGAATTAGTCTGTTGAACCGTTGGATCTGTCGACTGTGCATGGCATTAATTTGGTAAATGTCATAACATCGAATTAGTCTGTTGAACCGTTGGGATCTGTCGAGTGTGCATGGCATTAATTTGGTAAATGTCATAACATCGAATTAGTCTGTTGAACCGTTGGGATCTGTCGAGTGTGCATGGCATTAATTTGGTAAATGTCATAACATCGAATTAGTCTGTTGAACCGTTGGGATCTGTCGAGTGTGCATGGCATTAATTTGGTAAATGTCATAACATCGAATTAGTCTGTTGAACCGTTGGGTTCTGTCGAGTGTTCATGGCATTAATTTGGTAAATGTCTTAACATTGACTTAGTCGGTTGAACCGTTGGGATGTGTCAATTGTCTCTCTCCATTTCTCTCTGTCTTTTTGCCTTAAATATAATCTTAAAATGACGTAAACGGGAATTTTTAAAAAAGTAAAAGAAAGTTTTCGATGAACTTTTAGCGGGAAATCCCACAGTGACTCATCTCGTGGAGCTTTTCTTACTGTAGCTGTATAACCCTATTTTGGAGACAATTTCAACCAGACTGTTCGTCGTCTTTGTCCGTTCGGAATTGTTTCCCTTTGTAGGCTGAACTCTTTGCTATTTTTTTTGTCCACTGCATGCATTGCTGCCCCTTCTCTTCATATAATTCCAAGGAGTCTGCAATAGTGTTGCCAGTCATCTGAATCAGAAGTAAAACAAATTGATGCATGGAACCAAAAGGCCACCCCTGATTTAAATAATGCCGCCACTCAGTGCTGGATTCCCTATAGGTAACATACGGCTATAGTCAAGGACCCTCCCTCCCCCCCCCAAAAAAAAAAAAATTGTTTTGAAGTATAATTTTTCTTATGTTTACTATAAGGGGCTCCCTATCTCAAATAGCTTAGGGCTTTATCACGTCTAAATCCGGCCCTGACTTCACTTTGTATTGCTTGCTTATATTGAATAGTAGCATATATCAATTAATTATACAACAAAATAATTGAACTATTTCTTTGTTGTTTTTTTCCAGCGAGTAATGAATATGATAATGTTTCCCCAAGAATGACATCACAGGAAGTGAGAAGCACGTGCACTGAAACGCCACCGGAAGTAACATGCGCAGCATTACAAGAATCGAGGGGCGCTCCCAGTGCAGCACCACAAGTAGTCAGAGGCATTCCCAGTGCATCGTCGCAAGAAGTGAGGGTTGTTCCCAGTGCACCATCTCAAGAAGTGAGAGGCGCTGGCAGTGCAACGTCACAAGACGCGAGGAGCGCTTCCAGCGCAAGGCCACGTGATGTTAGAGGCGCTACCAGTGCAGCATCGCAAGTAGTCAGGGGCACTCCCAGCAAAACGTCTAAAGAGGTGAAGGACGCTCCCAATGAAAAGTCTCAAGAAGTGACCGGCGCTCCCGGTGAAACGTCTCAGGAACTGAAAGACGCTTCCTTTGCGACGTCCCAAGTGTAAAAATCATTGCACAAACTATCACTCGATGACACCAAGGGAAAAAAAAAAACTAGAGCAATGACTAAATTACATTACTACTCTAGTCTGTCACAGTTTTTTACTCACATTTTCACCATGATATTGATGATAGCATGTCGTTCAGTCGGCCATTTGTGGTGTCATCCCGTGTGTCCCTGGGGCTAACTAAATGATTGCAAGCAGGCTTTGCCATCTTAGCAATGGAGACATTAGACCGTTACACTAAATCCATCTTCTGACCATTAAGTCTTTAACTTATAGAAAGTCTATAATAAATCATCATAGCAAAACCCTTATATATCATACCACTAAAATACGTGTATATAACCAATTTTATCTTTACCTTAATGGAATCATCTTAATTAAACATAAAGAATTTAGCTTCAGAAGACTTTATTAGTTTGTATGACAACAGAAAGTCTATAATTATAATCAATGACTAAAATTAATCAATACACTATCAGACCACGTATATAATGTCGTTTGTTTCTGCCTTTATTAAGTCCTACATTAAACAGAAAGCACAGATATTTTTACCATGTTAACGAAAGAACAACGGTAAAGATCCACCGAAAAATTGAGCAAAAAAAAAAAAAGTGGCGAAAAATCCTAGTGGAAAAAAAAGGCCGGGAGGGGGGGGGAGGAAGAAGAGCCTGTAGATTGGTTATTGGTCTGAGCGTGGTCCCATGACAGGTTCTAGTTGATTGAGTATTTGAAAGAACTGTATCCAAATGTTTTAATGAATCCTATATCAACTCACTTTGTCTGTCTGGCCAAAAGTTTGTACACGCTATTTCTTAGACACCCTATCTCGGATTAAGCTGAAATTTTTGCCCAATTATTCCTTTTAACTGACAACACAAGAAACAATTTAAAAAAAAACAACTAATTAGTTAAATAACTATTGGTAATAAATTAATTAGTTTGGTATATCAAACAAGGGAAAGAAATAGTACTTGACTGGAGTGGTGGTATAAGCTGAATTAGTCCCCTTTATAGATTGTCTTCTAAAACTTATTACTAATTACATGACTAAAGTAAAAAAGTTCCCCTTTCAGAGCTTGTGGTCTATAGGGCAAATGATGTAAAGGTCATCTGATTCTGTGGCCTACGGTTAACGAGGATGTCATGTGGCCAGCACAACGACCAACCACCTTTACTTTTCTCCAACTAATGTCAGGTACCCAATAGAGCTGGGTGGACTCAGCGACGCCCAAAGATCCCGAAATTTAAAATACCAGGATTCGAACCCGGGACCCCCGGTTCAGAAGCCAAGCGCTTACCGCTCAGCCAACTTGCCTCTATTACATGACTGATCCAAACTAATTGATACACTTAATAGAACTCCACATATGCAGCCATACATCTAAATGAGTAGCATTTATTTCTCTTTTTCGATACCAAATAAAAAATAATTAATTCCCAAATAATTAACACTCATTTTTTTAAAATTTATTTATGTTTTGTTAGGTACAACAAATAATTTTGTTTGGTTTTAACTTGATTCAAGAATGGGAACTTGGAGAAATAACGAGTCCAAAAAATTGTACTAGACAGACAGACAGACAGAGTTGATATTAGCTTTGAAAAAAAAAACAACCCAAACCCACACAAGAAAGTACCAATGAGAGTGTTACGGGTAGAGGGTAGGAACGCTGAAATGTTTAAGTTTATAAACTCTTAATGATATAGGATGCTTGATTTATTGTACCATACAGCCTGTGAGATTAGAGCTCTGTCCATGGAGAGAGTTATTCTAACAAAGCGGCTGTGTTGTTCCATTATAATCTTTTTTTGCGTGTGTGACATTCAATGAGCTGGTTGTCCCCGTAAACATTGAAATGCCAGGTTGTGCTGCAGTGGACCGGAAATCAGCCAGGAAAACCAACGACTTGGCAGAGTTTAAGTCATTGATTAACATGCATGACTAGGGACACGCATAGGACGTAATGATCTGTTTTTTTTTTCAAGAAACGTCTGTATTTTATAAGATAAGATAAGGTTCTGCATTGGTCCGCCAGGTGGTGATGCAGTGTCTGTAGTGATTTTGCACAAATTATGTGAAATTGATACTTCAGGTGTGACTTACAAGACTGTCTTATCACATGCATATGGCATGTGCCATAAATTATAAGTAGACCTATATTGTTGCGTGTTACATGTATTGTGTTGCATGTTTCATGTATTGTGAGGCCTGTGTTATTTGTGTCGTGTACCATGCGTTGTTTGTTTTGAGGCATGTGTTATGTGTCGTGTGTTGCGTGCCTGAGCCATGTCGAACATTGTCAAAAAACTTGGGGGGGGGGGGGGGAGGATGATGTCTTTTCCTCTTTCTGTGCTCATCTCATCTTCAGGATTTTTATCCGACATTCTAGAGTTATTCTTTTTTCTCCCCTTTACCAAAAATCAACTTAGTTTTGAAACTTGTTTGGTCTTAAAGAAAGATGTAATTTGGATTTAAGTTTGTCAGAAAAGAAAATTTAATAATTCAACATTAAAACTCAATCTCAACAAGTGTAAACCTTTTTTTCTTTTCGCCATTGTACATTGCTATGCACGATTAATTTGTACTGGCCATTTTGATGGTGTATTTTTATTTTTTGTTTTGTTTAGTGAAACCAGAGATTTAGCCTTTAGAATGAGCTATTAGAATCAATTATTTATTGTTAGGTCCACTTAGTAATTATCTAGAAATGTTCATATATCTCACGTTTTGACAAAGTTTTTATTTTTTATTTTTACGGAAGTAAGCGTATTTCGCTCATTAAATAAAAACTCTATCCAATGCAAAAGGCAAAGATGTCTAGAGAAAGACGGACAACGATCTTGTCTGGTGCCCAAATGGTCCAGTAGGTGATAGGAAAGGTGAAGGGTGAATCTCATTTAGTATTTTAATACGGTACCGAGTCTACCGTGACACTTACAAGGCATAACTTTTTGTCTCTTTACGCTGAGTATTTACGTTGCTGTTTTGGTTACAATGTATACGCCTAAATTATTATATTTATTGTGTACAGACCACACATTGTGTGTGTACCCAATATAAAAAAAAGTTCCCCTTCAGACCATACGGTTTAAAGTGTAGATGATACAAAAGTCATCACTTTTTCTGGCCCACGGTTAACGAGGGTGTCACTTGGTCAACACAACGAACATCCGCCTTTACTTTTCCCCAACTAATGTCAGGTTGCATTAATGAGCCGGGTGGACCCAAGCGCCTTAAAGATCCCGAAATTAAAAACCTAGGATTCGAACCCGAAAGCTTCTGGTTTGGAAGAACAGGCGCTTTACCACTCAGCCACAGCTCCTCCGCACCCAGTATAAGAGAGTTAACATTTATGGGTTGAAAGTTGATTCTTTGTAGAATATTGGCACATGTAAAGAAAGGCATGGTGACGGAGAGATAAGCGTTTTGATTCCGGGTAAAGGATCACGAGATCGAATCTGTGTTAAATCTGTTAAGCCCTAACCCTGATTCTACTACACTCTTAATGGTATCTAACATTAGTTAGGGACAGTGAATACGGTTTTTCGTTGTGTTGGCCACATGATATCTATCCTTTAACCGCCGGACATAGAAGCATAGAGTTTTACATTATATGCCCCACGGACCACAAGGTTTGAGCAGGAAACCTTTTAGGCCAACGCAGAAATGTTGATACACTTTCATCCTAAAAAAACTGAACAAATTTTGTTTCGTACTCTGTTATGTTTATAATTGAACATATATGTTGATGGACTTGAGTTAAATTAAAAAAATATGGAATTTAACGTTTCCCAGAATGTGAATTAATTAATAATATTATTAGTGGTATTTTTTTTGCTACTGCCCGATGAAAGATTGAATTATTTTTATTAGGGTAATTCATGTATTTGGGTATTCTATTATATATCTTTGGTCATATATTTACATGCTACTGTATATGCTTTTGTGATTAATTTTACCTTAACATTGTGTTAAATCTTAATGCCGAAAAAAAAAAAGAAAAAAACAACAACATTGTACTCTTATATTAATGTAGGCTACGACAAGCTACTAACAGCTAGTTTGTTTTTATATAAGTGGTGCAATAGGGGGAAATAAGCCATATAACATGAATTGAGTGCTAATGTTCAGATTTGTTACCTCCCACGTCAATGTGATAAATAAATAATTCCCGCTGTTCTTTGTTCATACACAAAAAAAAAACTGCTAGGGATAAACCATTTTGTAATTATAGATCCAGGCTACATGGTTAATACGTATGTCGAGTGTCTTTCAAAATGAACAAAAAGCTTTAATGTTTAAAAAAATGTTTATACCTTTTTTTTTGCTTACAATATTTATTTATTTATATTTACGTTTATGTACAATAATATGATATAAATATAAATATATATATAAATACATTCTAATGTTAACGATTAAAACTGAACTAGAATAGCTCTTTCGTGTTTCATTAATTAGTATTTATGCCTTTGGGGCGGGGGGATAATTCGAGCTTCAAAAGTATTTATCTAAACTACAGACTTGGAATACCTACCATGTTCTTTAAGGCTGCATACTCTATCGAGAGGCCAGAACTAGACCCCCCCCTCCCCCTTTAAAAGAAAAAACTGTATGGCCGCTCTGTTCATCTCCGATGTAGGGCTACTCATTTGAACTGAGACCAATCGTCATAGAAGGGCTGAACACTGACTTGCAGTTTACACCAATCAGCTAGCAGCCACGTCGCAGGTCTGATGCCACGACTTATGTCTTTGCTTCGAGTTATTGGTCTAAACTGACCACAGCTTGTAACGTCACAATTCAGTGTTCATGCCTTCTCTAACGATTGCTGCTTTCTGAACCCTCCGACCCAGTAATGAGAAACAAAAAGGAAGACTGGCTTATCCATCCATCCAGAGCCGATTTAAGGGCGGACAGGCGGGATTACAGCCCCGGGAACTCCACAAGAAAGGGGCCACCAAAAAAGAGATTAAAAAATCTGGAATTTCCACGGGTCAGAAACTTCTACGTTTTTTTTCCAAAATGTTTTTTTCACCTTTGTACTGCTCGCGAAAATGTCCACATTAGGAAGTGTAGGTTTGTAGCATTTTTTTTTTCTCGCCTTTTTACTACTGGCAAAAATGTCCAGATTCAGAAGTGAAGGTTTGTAGCATTTTTTTTTCTCGCCTTTTTACTACTGGCAAAAATGTCCAGATTTAGAAGTGAAGGTTTGTAGCATTTTTTTTTCTCGCCTTTTTACTACTGGCAAAAATGTCCAGATTCAGAAGTGAAGGTTTGTAGCATTTTTTTTCTCGCCTTTTTACTACTGGCAAAAATGTCCAGATTCAGAAGTGAAGGTTTGTAGCATTTTTTTTCTCGCCTTTTTACTACTGGCGAAAATGTCCAGATTCAGAAGTGAAGGTTTGTAGCATTTTTTTTCTCGCCTTTTTACTACTGGCAAAAATGTCGATTCAGAAGTGAAGGTTTGTAGCATTTTTTTTCTCGCCTTTTTACTACTGGCAAAAATGTCCAGATTCAGAAGTGAAGGTTTGTAGCATTTTTTTTCTCACCTTTTACTACTGGCAAAAATGTCCAGATTCAGAAGTGAAGGTTTGTAGCATTTTTTTTCTCGCCATTTTACTACTGGCAAAAATGTCCAGATTCAGAAGTGAAGGTTTGTAGCATTTTTTTTTCTCGCCTTTTTACTACTGGCAAAAATGTCCAGATTCAGAAGTGAAGGTTTGTAGCATTCCCCCCCCCCTCCCAGCGTAGCTGTCGGACCATAAGAAGTCCCTCTGTACTGTCCATACCGGCGTTCGCAGGACATCGCTGTTTGTTGTGCGGTCCTGCCACCGTATGTCCATGATGGAGCGCAAGCATCTTTGGTGAAAGCGCTCAAGTAGTCTTAGTTTTTGTGTGTGTATATGGATGCAGATCCAAATTTGTGGAATATATATACCCCCCTATATATATATATATTAATATATATATATAGGGGGGTATATGCGTATTAAATACTTTTTAAAAGGAAAGTGAGATTAAATTTACAGGAACTCTTTATTTCTTTCTTCTAAAATACAGCATGCTTTTGTTTTCAATCAGAAGTGGATCTTTTGGTGGTCTATAAGGTCATCTGTTTCTGTGGTCTACGATCAACGAGTGTGTCAAGTGGCCAGCACAACGACCTTGACTTTTCCCAAACTAATGTCAGGTACCCATTAAACCTGAGTAGACTCAGGAGCTCGAAGATGCCGAAATTAAAAAAATCACAGTCTTCACCAGGATTCGAACCCCGGTCCCCAGTTCGAAAGCCAAGCGCTTTACCGCTCAGCCACTGCGCCTCCAGATCTTTATTAATGGTTTCGAAAAAGTGTAGGGGCCTCCACATACTTAAATATGGATCTGCATACATCCTTCCACCCATCGACGCATCTAATTTATCCAATGATTCTAATAAATTGTGGATCCCGATAAGCCGTAACAACCTCTACGAAATAAATGCGTTTTTTTGTTTTGTTTTGTTTTTTACAACTTTTCGTAGTAACCTCGCAACAGCCTGTTGACTATTCACGGAAGGAAACTGGGTAGGCGAATACGGATCTCCTAAACGGCTCTAACGATTTTCCTATAAATTTGACAGTTAATGTGTATCTATGGGGGAACAAAAAAATTCTAGACACGTCGTTAAAACTCTGATTTAACCGTTATTTTTCAAAATGTAATAATCTTAAACTTCAATTTGGCTAGTGTCATTTTTGTATATCTTGGACACGGTGTCAGCGGAAATTCCCGCATTCGACTTCAATGTTTCTTTGAATCAGTCAAGGAGGGGACGATATATAAAGACATATACAAACATCTCACTAAATCGGTTTAATAATAATAATAATAATAATAATAATAATAATAATAATAATCTTTATTGTCCGTATGGAAATTTGTCTTACAATTTGTGCATTACACCAAACCAAAAACATTATAACTATAAGAAACCAAAGTGTACATTCACACCAGACTCACTCATAATTTACATGTGACAAAGTTTATACCAGATTGTTCTTATTTAATGATTTGATTGCCAGGGGAACAAAAGAGTGTTTGTGTCTGTTTGTCTTTGCTATCGGTGTCTTGTATCTTTTTTGTGATGGTAAAATCACAAAATCCTGACACAAAGGGTGATTCTTTATTTCGAGGATCTTGTTAGCTTTTTTAAAGATGTTTGTCTCAAACAACTGCCCAAATGGGGTTTGCTTTTGCCAATGATTTTACCAGCAACATTTAGGATTCTATAAAGTTTATTCTTATTTTTAATGCTCAGATTTATGAAGTGAGGAGGTAACAAGTGTGTGAAGAGTGTGTGCGTGTGTGTACTTGTAACTGTAAGCCACTCTGATTCTTCTTTGAAAGTACCTAGACCATCTTTACATGCGCTCAGTTACCAATCCCCCAAAAATCCTCCCCCCCAAAAAAAGACCAATTACTGATGTTTCACAATGGTAGTACCATTACGAATACCTTACGAATACCTCCACATTCGTCCGAATCGGAATGACGCTTTTGAACCGGAATGACGCCTTGAACTGGAATGACACATTAAAAAAAAATGACACCTTGGACTGAAAAGACGCCTTGAACCGGAAGGACGTCATGATCCGGAATGACGTCTAGAACCGAAATGACATCTTGAACCGAAATGCCTTGAACCGGAATGATGTATTGAACCGGAATGACGCCTTGAACCGAAATGACACCTTGAACCGAAATGCCTTGAAACGGAATGACGTATTGAACCGGAATGACGCCTTGAACCGAAATGCCTTCAATCGAAATGACGCCTTGAACCGGAATGACACCTTGAACCGGAATGACACCTTGAACCGGAATGACACCTTGAACCGGAATGACGCCTTGAACCGGAATGACGCCTTGAACCGGAATGACGTCTTGAAGCGGATTAACGCATTAAACCGGAATGACGCCTTGAACCGGAATGACGTCTTGAACCGCATTGACGCTTTGAACCGGAATGACACCTTGAACCGGAATGACGTCTTGAAGCGGATTAACGCATTGAACAGCATTATCGCCTTGAACCGGAATGACGCCTTGAACCGGAATGACGCCTTGAACCGAAATGACGCCTTGAACCGCATTAACGCCTTGAATGGGAATGGCGCCTTGAAAATAAAGATATTTAGCAGCGTAAACAAAGGGTTATCTGTAAGTCTAAATGACTAAGTAACTCAACTGACGAATAGAATGAAATCTTGACTTATTTATCCTTTGGCCCACATTGAACAGCTGTTAGCATGCACTCAACGCTGCTGAATAAAAACAAAAAAATAAAAAAAAAGATATGTAGGTCCAGGGAGTAAGAATAACGGCTTGTTCATTCTAGAACATGACTCAAACAGTAATCAGTAGTCTCCCACTTGACCGAGGCCAGGTAAGACTTTGGTCAGAGATGACTTGCCTGTGATACAGGAAACTAGAGCATGTCATCTCTTATGACTAACAGAGGTGACAGGGAAGATAAAAATAGAAGTAATCCATGACCTCACCACCAGGCAGCCACCCGATCTTTTAAATCTGGGAATTTTGGAGATTAAATGAGGTAGAACATCTCTTATTCCATACGCTATAACAAATTCGTACAAGTGCTCCTTCTTTCCTACAGTGGCGTAGCATCCATGGCATCCGGGCCCACGACCATTTAAGGGCCCACACCCGATGGCGTAACAACCATGGGGCCAGGGCGGGATTTATCTATTCTATATGCAACATAAGCTATAGGGCTTGGGCCCCTCAAGAAATATTTAGTAGTTACATATGATATCTGAACTAATATGGGGCAACTTATCTCAAATAGCTGTGGGCCTTTTTAGTCTAAATACGGCATTTCGTGGCGCGTGATTAATGGCCAGTTGTAACTTCCCTACCTGAGGCCTTGGGGTGACAAAAAAGTGGGGAAATATTGCTTAACTATATTCACTTCAAAACATTAACCCGTGTTTTAAGCTATAGTGAGTGTCCAAGCGGCTTGGACAGCCTTAATGTAAGGAACTGCTTTCCTCGGGTTTATTGTAATGATGGGGAGCTTTGTGTCCCATTATTTCTTTGGGTTATTTCCCCTCTATGTTAATTAAACCGCTGATAGTATTTTCTTTTTTTTTTTTTTTCAAAAGTAAGCATCTTTTTTTCGCCTCATTTTTCTATTACCAGAAATGTATATCTATATATTTATAATACTCTTCTTCCCTCAACAGTTTAAACGAGAAGTAAAGGAAAGATCACTCTCTTATTTCTGCTTTTAGTCCACGAAAAAAACAAGGGGGGGGGGGGGAGAACACGTGAGTATTCACGCGTCGCTACAGATATTCTGTTACTTTAGGAATCGTTAAAGATGTTGACTTTTTGTGCTACTTATCGTGACTGAACTAGGGAGGAGGCTTATAACAAATATTGAAAGATAGAGCGATAATTTCATTTATCATGGAATAGTGTCTTTCACTTGAATTGCTGCTTTTCGTATGGTATGTCCACTGGACTGTCGTTCGGATAGTTTCTGGTTTATACCCAGAGACAGCATCAATAATGTAGTTTGTTTTCCAAACGAATAATTAAAAAAAAAAATGATAGGCCTACTAATGACTTAACTTCATCAACAAGCTTGCCAAACATACTGACAACATGAATGACTGAGAACGGTGGATGGTGTAAGCAAGGAGCACATTGAAGAAGTTGATAATTACTGACGATTCATCACATGGTGAATGTTAGTTTTGACAAGCAACAACCTTTCAGTTAGTGGTCATCGCAAAGATTATCATTTAGGTGACAAAAGTAACAACCTTTCAGTTAGTGGTCATCGCGAAGATTATCATTTAGGTGACACAAGTAACAACCTTTCAGTTAGTGGTCATCGCGAAGATTATCATTTAGGTGACACAAGTAACAACCTTTCAGTTAGTGGTCATCGAGAAGATTATCATTTAGGTGACACAAGTAACAACCTTTCAGTTAGTGGTCATCGCGAAGATTATCATTTAGGTGACACAAGTAACAACGACAATTTTTTATCAGTGCATAAATTCTTAAAAAAACAACAACAACCTAACCCTGACCCACAGGGGGCCCATCAACATATTCTTGAACCCGGGCCTACGGGTACCTTGCTACGCCACTGCTTTTCTAGTGCCATTAGAGAATGGGGATATTGTTAATATTCTTAAACACTATTACTCACACCCAGGGCCGCCGCTACCTATTGTGCAATGTGTGCAGGCGGCCGACTTTAGGGGGCGGCCAAATCATTATTCCAAGGTTACTTTTTTTAAAAATAGTTAAATAAAAAAAATACTTAAATATTTTAAATACATTTTAATTATTACATTATCCTTTGAAAATATAAACGATATTCGTACATAAGAAATTATTTTGGAAACTAGAACAAAAAATAGAGCAGCGTGCGAGGGATTCCCACGGGTTTTTCCATAAGCGCCTTCTCATTTCTAGCCTTGGATTTTCGCGGGTTGTTTGAAATATTTGTTTTGAGTCGAATAGCCCGCCCTGTAAGTAGATCTATTACCGGTAATTAAAAAGTCAATTTTAAAAACATTTTCACGGGGGGGGGCACTATTTCCTTTCATGTGGAGGGGCGTAACGTCCTGACAAAAAGGGGTGTTATGGAGTGTGTTTTTCCTAGGCCCCTGTGAGAAGAGGTGAAGCGATTGATTAGTGATTATGCATTGACAATGATGAAATTAACGTACTTATTGAAAAAGTGAGACGATCTTAAGACATCGACGAGTAAAGACTTATTTGTTGTTGAGAGCTAGATTTTGTTTAAATCTCAGTTTATTTCATTACTATTAGATCTGTATCTCATCTCAAATTAAATCGGGAATAATAACAGTTATTGGCCCTATTGAGTTTTTGTCCACAAAGAAGTTTGTTCATGTTATTTAAAGTTTATTTATATTAAAAAAATATATACCGCCTTCATCGGTTTAGTTATACTAGCTGTCTGGAGTTACAAGCCAACAATCGACAAACAACAGGGTGAGGGGGGCGTCAAAAAAAAATGTTCAGACCCCTTGCCGACTTGTACGGAAACCTACCGCATCTTAAATTCTATCTCAATGAAGAACTTTTTTAAAACTTAAAAATCATGTAGACAATACAATTTCCGAAAAAACAACAACAAAGTTTGAATGCACTTTCGTGACGTAGCTTTGAAATCTTTACACAGTGTTCAATTAATGTCAATGAAAAATAAAGTTGTGACTAAGTTTCTTTTCTTTTTTATTACATTCTTTAAAAAAACTCACGGGCCTCATTGTGGAAGCCTGCATCGCTCTTCTCGGCTTCAGCTTCTATAGAGGGCTCGAACGAAAATTTTGTTATCTAGGGAGTCGCTACCCGGGAATGTGAGAAACACTGCTTTACTATGTTTTATTTTAAGTCATTGTATAAATGACTTTTTCTTAGGATTATTTACTTTGTATTAAACTCAAGAAAAATATTCAGCGCTGAGTTGCTTCATTTATTGGATAAATTTGTAGGCAACTCTGAAACCGTCTATATCAGATAAGTGTGGATGCACATCTCTCCAAAATACAATCGGGATGATTATTATGAAAGTGTACGGAACGTTGAAAAAGTTCCACTGTCAATGGCTTTTGTATTTCGAGCTTTTTTTTTCGTATTATGCTGTAACGTGCAATAACAAACAAGTTAACCTCTCCACGTCCAGACCTATATAACACTGTTGAGCAGACAAGGTTATTGAGAAATTGTATATAGCTCATGCTCATTTACACTGTTCATTGTTATGGACCAATGGATGGAGGGACCCTTTGACGGCCGAAGAATCTGAATTTATGTTTACACAGACTGCCGCATAAGCGAGAATGAAATCAATTTTGAATGTTGATCACAAAGAACGCACGTATCTCCGTAATTGTTCCTGGTCTGTCATTCATAGTTATACTCGAGGCCTTGAGGGATACATCTGTGCGAATATGAAAGAAAACAAAATGGAATGGTCTACAAAAACTGAATTTAAACCAAAGTGAACTTTTGGAACAGTGTCCAGCTCAAGTAATTGTGTAATTTTTTTATCTAGAAAAAAAAAGGGGGGGGGGGCGTCATTTTTTATTTCGCACACAGGCGGCCACATTCCTCGCGGCGGCCCTGCTCACACCACTTATAGTCCATGTAACTGAAACAACTATGCGCTTTCAGTTGAAAAGATCGAAACATCTTGAGCGTTCATACCTTGCCGCTTTGTAAAAATACTCCATCACTGTTAAGAGAGGTAAACGCGTTCTTAAAAAAATAGGAAGCTCTGTCATCTTCGATTCTATTTAACACAGTGGTTACCCTCGTTTGATTCTCTTAACTCTTTCTCTCCGTAATTTATATTTACCACATTCTGGTGGAATCAACGCTGGTATCGTCGGTTAGGAGAAAAAGGGTTAAAATGATGTATACAAACACGAGCATAAATATAGTAGGAGACGAAGTTATTTGTTGTTGTGTTTTTTTTTAAAGATAAATAGGAAAAAAAAATGTAAGGAAAAAAAGTGTAAGGGAAAAAAAAGGACAGGTGCTTTCAATGCTGCTGTTTTTGTGTTTCAGACTCCAGGTTTATGGCACCATTTCAATTGCTTTAGAACCTAGATTCAAAACTGACATCTCAATCTATACGTTCATTTAAAAACAATATCTCACGCGTATTTGCAATTTATAATGTCTATTAACCAGATAGCGATAAAGGGGACTCTCTAGCTATCACCTGATACTAATCGACTCTGTAGGAATGTGAATCGGAGATTACTTATCTGTGTTTTACAACCAATGCCTAGGTATTTTAAAATGTTCCTTCAAAAAAAAGCATAGATAGTTACGTCTATGAATACCTTTGTTCTTTAATCTATTCATGCATGTTAATTAGAGACTTAAGCTCTGCCAAGCCGATAGTTTTCCTGGATGACCCAGGCAACGCATTCCATGTTCTAATGTAGGAATTATGTGTTTTTTTTGTCTGTTTACCAAGATAAAACTGTATACAACGATAACAAGATCTATTATAATACATTTGTTTCTCTTTAATAACTTACGATAAAAGTAAAGTTTCCCTTTTAGACCTTTACGAGGGTGTCATGTGGCCAGCACCTAACCGCCTTTACTTTTCCCCAACTATTGTCGGGTACCCATTAGAGCTTTGTGGACTCAGAGGCGCCTAAAAGATGACGGAATAAAAAAATACCAGTCTTCAGCAAGATGCGAACCAGGGAACCCCCCTTTTCGAAAAAGTATTTTACCACTCATCCACCGGGAAGGAGAAACTTGGCACCATTATTCACGTTAGTTCTTCCACTTCCCGTTCTGGAATCAAGGAGAAACTTGGCACTATTATTCACGTTAGTTCTTCCACTTCCCGTTCTGGAATCAAGGAGAAACTTGGCACCATTATTCACGTTAGTTCTTCCACTTCCCGTCTTGGAATCAAGGGGAAACTTTGCACCATTATTCACGTTAGTTCTTCCACTTCCCGTTCTGGAATCAAGGGGAAACTTTGCACCATTATTCACGTCAGTTCTTCCACTTCCCGTCTTGGAATCAAGGGGAAACTTTGCACCATTTTTCCTTGTGGAATAGGATACATCAACCAATCAAGCAAATAACAAATATGTAATCAATTAGTCACCAAAAAAATAATTAATTTAGTTATAATATATATTTAGGTATATTTTTTTTTTCCCTTTGAAGGTATGACTCATTTGACATTTTCAGAATCTGGGTCTTAGGTGTATCTGGAAAACAGACTACTAAATCTAGGCATTAGAAAAAAAAAACATACTTTTTTTTAACTATAAAACTGTAGAAAGTAATTATTATTTTGTTGATCCCAGTGACCTTTCACTGTGGCGTCCTTGACATTGTTTAGTTTAAAATCTCTTTCTTTTAGTGTTAGCCACAAATGTGTTATGATATTTATCTTATAACTATATGCATTTTGCCTTAGGAATTCGCAAACTAGGCAGCTGCCTAGGCCTCCACTCGGAAGGGGGGGGGGGCTCGCACAGGACTAAAGAAATTGAGAAAGGTGGATAAGATCTCCAACATAGTAGAGCACTATGACTCTATGTTCACTAGTCTGACTCTGGTACTACTGCGGAAATTGCATCATATGAATTTCAGCTATTTGTCGATTTAGATATTAGACGGGCAGGTTTTTAATAGATAGCGTAATTTTATTTTTTCGCTGTTCCTTTTTTTTTATTTTATTTCACTTGGGATCCACCAAATTCACTTTGCATAGGGCCTTCAATTACCTAAGGCCGGCCCTGTTACCATCCATACATCCCATGATAATGATTACACCGTCTGCAACACAACCCTCTCTTCCTTCTATAAATCAACCACTCTTTCGCTTTGTATTTGGAATAAAAGATTTGAAACATTTTGTTAGCAGGAAATAGAGTGTAACTTTCTCGGTTTTATCTGGGTTTTTCTATCGTGCACATATGTGTGAAAACAGAAAACCCTAGCGGCAATATCAACGCGTAGTATATATAGTGGAGGCCAACTCATCATTTCGAGATTCTCAACTAACGGTAGTTTTTCTCTCACACCTGGCCGCATTACCGCAGACGTGAGGACTGCCCATTAAGTTGACCTAACACACCGGTAACTTACACGATCGACTTCATAGATAATAAAATACACAATCGTTTGGATCAAATTAACAGCAGAAGTAACAGCGCGTGGGCTGTTGGAATAAAAAGTTTCACTGGAATTTTATGTGCTCTGACCTATATATATTGTTCTCTTATATAGTAGTCGCTTAACGAAAACAGAAAAATGGTAAGAACATATTTTTTTTCATCGATACCATGTTTTAAATCACACATGCACATTGTCCATCAATGGATCTGGACGTAGAGGTTTACTGTACGTATGTGAATATTATATTATCTCTACATAAGCAAATTGCCCCAAGAAATTATATCAGTTTCTGTTATCTACATTTTAATCTTGATTAAATTCATTAAACCAGTTTGTGAGTTTGCATCTCATTTTGAAGGAACGTCTGGAGCTTATAAGATAAGAAGCTAATTGGATACATAGGTTCACGTTAGTTTTTGTTATATAGACTCTATATTATATAAAACTGTTTCTCGTTGATGCTAGACTTTCAATTTGTTTACAGCCTTCATTTTTCAAATACCTGTAGACTGTAGATCTAGTTCCAGACGTAGTAGGTGAGCGCTAGAGTTATTCCCCCCTCGTTGTATTTATAGCTTCACAAAGCACCGTTTGTTCTTTAGTTGAGTGGTCTATAATTTAGGGATAGAATAATCTGTCTCTCGTATTTTAAGGCGAGTTTTAAAAGTAATGCTGTAAAGGCCTATATATTTTAAAAAATTCATATCCTAATTCCTACACAAAAATTGAAAATCACTATAAATTTTTATAAAAAAACGATTTTATTCCATATTTAGATCTATCATGACATTTTTTTAAAATCCAGAATTGTTTAAAAACTGAACCATGCATCTGAGTGTTTTAGGCAGCACATGGATGATTGCCTACTAGGTTCAAACCTTCCCGCCGCTGTCCTACGGGAGGTTGGGTTAGATTGTACATCTTCGATTCTAAAAGAAAATCTCGAAACATCTAAAACATTATGCGTCAGAATATAGCAACCTATTACTTTTAATTAATGTGCTTAAAATGCCATTTCAAAGTCACTTCTGCCGAAATTAATACGATAATAATTAGCCTTTGTAATAATGGACTAAATAATGTAATTTAGAATAGAAGTTTTAAAATAGTTTACAAATAAATTCTAAACATGAAATAATTTTCATCTTCTGACAAAATATTTCATAAATGTACATTTTGAATTCAGTTATTTTGTTAAAATCTATTAAAAAAGATGGTATTTTTATTACCAAATAATGTTTACTAGCTTGGCAAATAAAAAAAATTGGCATTGGCATGCCATCTAGAACGAAAGTAGAGCATCGTTACCAAGAAGTACAAATGTTTACCACTGTTTATCACTATATACACTACACACATTATTCGATATAACGTGTGCCATCTAAGCCTAAAGCCGATGTGCCTTGGCGCAGCCTCGTAGTGTGACCTAGATCTCTGAACGTGTGTGTAAATGCATTGGGTTACTTGGTGAGCCAGCCAAGTAGCTTGACTACTGTGTCCGCCATCCAGTCAGCTGGTCACGCGTGTTGTTTATCGACTTTGTTGTCGTTTAGGGGGCGATTTGGTCCCAAGGAATGTCAAGGACTAACATCCAAAGCTATTTTTGACTTTTTTTTGTTTGTTTATTTATTCCCTCCGCCCCTACACTCCCCTGGTCTAAAACAGAGAGGATGTGTAATAAGATCGCAATACGCACTGATAGAGAACGATACGGGGGGGGGGGGGGGGGGTCAGCAGTGGCGTGCCGAAGATGCCTGTTGCACGTGGTAAGAAGACCTATCGGTGACCTTTCCCCCTTATATATATATATATATATATATATATATATAAACGAAGTACAGAATTATATTTCTATTTTACAGATATAAACCTTATATGTTTATAATACCGATTTTTTGCGGCTACCTACACTCTGGCAACCGGGGCGGCAGCCCCACCGCCCACTCTGCGATACGCCACTGAGTTTGGGAAGAGACAATACATATGTATAGTGTTAACGGATGTTGTTTATGGCACCCTTTTATTTAAGGCAGCACGCATGAGGAACAGGGGCGTAGGTAGGAATTTTCCATCGTTTAGGGGCCCGGGGGGGGGGGCTTGACCTGTTTGGGGGCCCATGCATTTTGCGTAATATTTTTTTTTATGTAAAAAACACTCATGTTGGGGCCCGGGGGGATTTTTCCAATTCTCCCCTCCTCCCCTCCCCCCACCCTAACTACGCCACTGCCTGCTCAAAAACGTGCGGAGCCTATCGAAAACTCTGTTGTAGGCCTACTCATTACAACCTGGGTAGTTACTGTAAGACTGTCGATCTTTAAAGGGGGAGATATGCTCAAAATGTTTGTATTTAATATTAACACCTTTTGCATTAATTTGTAGATGTAGTTTATCTTAAATGTCCGCCACATCAAAATGCTTAACTCCTACCACCTACGCTGTCTTAGGAAAATTCATAAGGTGTATTGGTCTGACAACACATACCAGATACTGAAATTTTACAGTTGTCAATAAGAACAGTGTCCATGCCACAGTAAAAATGTCCGAATTTTGATGGGCGGGACACGTAGTCCGCATGCCAAACGACCTTTGTACAAGGAGCTGTGTGCAGGAAAGCGCTCCCAGGAGGTGTCAATGCAAGCGCCATAAAGACACCATCAAGAGCTCCTTCAAGGAGTGTGATATAGACATTCACGGCTGGAAAGCACTAGCTTTCGATCGCTCTTCATGGCGTGAAGCTGTGAGTGTCTAGGAGAGTGGTCAGCATGAAAGAGCGCCGAACCAACTAAAAGCTGAAGAAGCAGGCCTATCTGCATCTGACCAAACCTACCCATGCCACGTTTGCGGCCGGCTTTTTCAAGGAAGGATTGGACTTTACAGGTCATCTTCGAGTCCATCGGAAATGAGAAATGGGCTCATCTTCGATCACGAAGGAGGAGCTATATGTATATATTAGTTTAAACCAACTAAGTTAAATTAGGAATTAATTATATTCAGCAAAATAATTTAAATAAAATAAAATAAAAAGTTTTTGTGAGCTTTCTTTGTGTAGTACAGCACAGACCCAGACACTTTTGTTTCATGAGATAGAAGCGTGGTCGAGAGGCCAAGTACGCTTGAACTTGGCTTGGCTACCTAGAAGGGGGCTCGAGGTTCGACACCCGACTCGGGCAGAGTTGTCTTTACTGAGCGCCTAAAGGCAGCACGGAAAACCAACTGGTCCCCACTGGTCCACAAAAGAGATTGGACCAAAAGCGCTCTGAGCATGCTATAAGCATGAAAGTAGCGCTATATAAAAGCTATAGTAATAATACAAAAGCGGTCTCGACTCTGCGTACTGACCATGTCGTTATGCCAGGATCACTTGTTTTCCCCTTTACTCGCCTGTATCGTTCTCCTCCTCCTCTCTCTCTCTCTCTCTTCTTCGTAACGCACGTTCCTTTCTCTCTCCTCCTCTCTTTCATTCCTACATTCTTTTGTCTCTCTTTTCCTTTCTCTCTCCTCCTCTCTTTCATTCCTACATTCTTTTGTCTCTCTTTTCCTTTCTCTCTCCTCCTCTCTTTCATTCCTACATTCTTTTGTCTCTCTTTTCCTTTCTCCCTCTGTTCGCCTCTGATCTTTCCCTTCTCTTTTTATCCACATCGTTTCTCTCTCTTTCTGTCTCTCTTGTTGCCCCCCCCCCTCTCTTTTATCTCCCTCCATCTGTCCGTCCTCTATCGATAGTAACTTCAGAAAGTACCCGTGGACTCGGGTTCAAGATAATGATGGTCCTCCCCTCCCCCCCCCCCCACAGATAAGGACAACAAAAACAAAACATGTTCTCTGTCATACCAACCTATTACCAGAAATGTGTTAAGACTTGATAAGGCCCTAACCTATTGGAGATATGAGGCGCCTTGCAATCAAAATAATTCAACTTTTCTCTTTCTTCAAAATGATTTCAACTGTCCCTAGTGGGTACGGGGGGGGGGGGGGGGGGGGCTAGCAAGTGAGTGCCCTAAGCTATTGCTTATGTTACCTATAGGTAAATCCAGCACTGGCTCTTACAAGTAATTGTCTTTAGTATCATCGGTCCTGGTGTTTTGAAACCTTTCATGCCATGATTGCTACGCCCCTGCCTCTTTTTCCATTCAATTTCCCTTTCCTCTTCTCCATTTGAAACTTAAAAATAAAATTGGAATTAGTGCAATCTGCCCACGTGGAGTGACACCAGAGATTTCAAAACTGCATTCTTCACCAAGAGTTCAGACCAAGACAGTGGCCCCAAAACACCCCTATAGAAAGAAAACTCTATTGAAAGCTCCATGATTTTGGAAACTATTGCGCAGTTCATCTCTCTAGTCATCTGAACGCTCAACATAATAGTGAGAACAAGGAAGAAGAAACCTAACATTGATGACAAGCGTTTTGCTGTTGCATTGCTATGTGTTGTCATAGTTACCGAAAGATGGCTACGTAACCATTTCCTGGTGAGCACTTGCATGTATAATTCGCTACTTTACCTACACTAGCAGTATGTCATATTCTAGCGACGCAACTAAAGAAAACACACGGGTTGCTGTCTCTACTAGGACTTCTTCCACCTTCATCTACAGGCAAATTTAAAACAGGTGTACTTGGGGGAGGGGGGCGCTGACATGCACTTTCACTTAAAGTGGCGTCGTGAAAGAAGGTGGCACCTGCACCGCTGACCTGTAACCATGGTTTCGTTTGTTTTCACTTCCTGTCTCTCTGAACAAGGTGAGCTAAACAAACTTCCGACTTTAAGAAAACGATTCCCCCGAAGAGAGTTCATATCAAAGAAAGTCAACAACCAAATGGATGGACAGTGTCATAAGCTAGGCATATTCCGGATTTCATATCATAAGTCATATGCCTAGTCGTACGGTATGCGCGCTGGATCAATCGTTATAAAAGACCTGAACACTAGCATGCAACGTCACAACCTGTGGGCAGTTTAGACCAATAGCTCGTGGCCACGTCACAGGTCTGTACGAGGTGTCAAAGAAATATTGGTCAAAACTGCAGGTCAGTGTTGAGGCCTTCTAGTACCAATGGTCTCGACTGGACTGCCGTTCGGTTGTCTCGGTGGTTCCTTTTCACACCCTGCTCGCTGCCCCCCCCCCCCCCCCACGTTGTGATATTACATAAAAGCAAAAAAAAAAAATCACGTTTTTGACCCGCCCCCCCCCCCTTTTTTTTTATAACAAATAGTAAGAAAACAGAATGTGACGAAACGCGTCCCTTCTCAATACACACAGACACACACACACACACATCCCATATTACGTCCCAAACGCCGAAACAAACGCGCGCAGCCACTAAGTCCAGGGACATATTCGTGTTTTATGAGCAACATCCCAGTGATGATATTATCTTTTAAAAGTTATCCTAAAATCCTAAATCACTTTGTACACTCCCCCCCCCCCCTTACTCATCGATTGTATTTCTTCTGAATTATTCTTTATTAAATATATTTGTTTCTTCCACAAAATCCTTAAGCTTTGGTTCATGCTGGCACCCGTCAACGTGCCTATACAACACTAACAAAATATTGTCCACGTTGTGGCTCTAAGACTTTACCCCTAGGAGTCGCAGGCCATCGTCCCCATCGGGAAGTGCAAACGGACCCATCGGCGGACTTATTCCACCATACTGAATAATCCTCCCCCCTCCCCACACACACACACGTAGAGTAGCATGACACCGAAATTCCATTTTACAAAAGACTTATTTATGAAATCATTTCCCCCCAAATAGCACTTTTCATCATGGGGTCTATACTAATGATGGGATGAGTATCGGCTTCTTTCGACGTTGTTTTTTTTTCCCCCTATACTGTATAAATACATCGGGCGACCGCCGGAAAAACCCGAGGTGTTTAAAAAAACAAACAAACTGTAGGGTATTTCATTAATATTTTTGGAGAAACCGTGATGAACGAAAGTCAATTTATTTAGCACTGTTAACAAACCTAATGTAAGCTCAACATAGTGATAACAGAACATGTAACAAACACGGACAGTAGAGTTTAAATGACGGGCTGGTCTAAATTAGTTTTTATTTCATTTGAATATTTTTTTTGCCGTTTTTTTTTTTACTTAACAAATCTTCAGACCCCCCTCCCCCCTGTACATTTTTTTTATATCCCTCCTACATGCCTTTCCAAAACACGATTCCTAAAGATAACCTGCACCCATGAAACCACTGTTAGTGGCACTGTTACATCAGATCTTTGAAGTGGTCGTCTCCTTTCCATTAGGACTAAAACAGAAAGATTCAAAACTCATTTATCACACTTTCGGTCAGAGTGTTACAAGATGTGTGGATAGTGACATGTTTGCTGGGGCTTTCTTCCATCCCCGCCAGTGCAATAGACTCGGTCCGAAGACACCCCAACGGGCGTTCTATAGGCTGAATCGTCTCCCCTAACGCCCGTTTTCCACCCGCGCGCCACGGTGACGCTGAGAAGCATGGGATCTGAAAAATCCTATAGATCTAAGTCTAAGTGATCACTGATATGAGTGTCGAATCGATTACTTATTGAAGCGCTAGATCTAAATCTAAATCTGATTATCGTTGAGATGATAAAGTGCTATATACAGATGCTAACATTCCAGGGCGACTAGAGTAAGCCACCCAAAGATAACATCCGTGGTAGATAACCACAACACACTGCCCGTTTACGCTGTCCAGACACAATAGATGAGCTGGTTGATAGACGATTTTATGGCGTGTAGACAGATAAGCACATCACGATGCGATTCACTCTGACAGAATACACAGTTGCAACACAGCCGGAGCTTTAGTAAATTGTCTGTATGCCAATTAGGTCACTGAATTTTTACGTTGGCTGATAGTAAAAGAGCAGTGATGTCATTGTTGAGTTTTTCTAGCCAGATCTAGATTCATATTTTCGTGCACGTTTTTCCTTGTCATTCTTCACTTTGTTTAACGGCGGCGTAGCATACACCGCTATTTTGCAGGGCGGCCTTAGCCCACTGCAACCTATGCGACCGCAGTGGGCCCCCACTTTCACAGGACCCGCGCTAATTCTAGGTGCATAAATGATTAAATTAAACCATTTTATAACTTATAACAGATTTCCCGCAGACTCCTGATTTACCAAGAGCTCCTGGAAATCTCCTGAAATTACAAAATATACGAAAAAGTCCTGGAGTTATCCGGAAATTATTAACATCTTTAGAAAACTCATACAAATCTCCCGAAATATATTGTCATTTTGGGGTGTCATTCAATATGGAAAATGCCAATCCTACGTGCGATAAAAAAACGGCATTCTCACGTAATTATGTAATCTAGCGAAAGAAGCTTCTCGTGCCTCAAACTAATGAAAAATTACTTGAGGTCAACAATTGTCGAAGATAGATTGATATATTTGGTAATTCTTGCTACTGAGCGTGATCTATTTGGAAACAAAATTCTTATGATACACTGTATGACTTAACTACACGCAAGGCTCGTAAAGTAATTCTGTAGGTAATAAAGAATAATAAAATGCAAAGACGAATATGTTTTCTAATACAAACTCTTAATTTTCACTTATTATTCGTATCCCTACCCAAGCTTGGCCCCCGTGAAATCCGTTTCGCATAGGGCTCCACAATGGTAAAGTCCGGCCCTGCTATTTAGTGACGGGAATACTACTTGTTCTCCCCTCCCTCTTTTTTTCCTTCTTAAATTATGTAGGGTAACTCTAGTCCATTGACTTTCAAAAATAAAAGCGTGATCTTTCCATTAGGTGGGGTCCAAACTCTTGTGGCACGAAGAGAATTATATTTATAGATATTAAGCAACTTCGTCTTTCTGTCTGTCAGGGTTCTTTTACACGTTTGTTCTCCCACTTCCCATTCTCTGATCAAGTTGAAACCTTCCAAAATTACTTATGGTTGAAGACAACTTATGAATAAATTAAAAAAACAACAACAAATAAGCTGATTAATTAGTGTTAATTAACTAAATTTGTTTATATAGGAAAAGGGAAATACATCTTGAAGTATTGAGATGTGACAGTAATTGAGCGGTTCTTTCCATTACATAAGCTTTGTTTAAACAAAAAAGGACTTTTATACTTTGCTTGTTCATGTGTCGTAATCACTTTTCTTAAAGGATGGCGTTGGGAGAATCGAACTCTTACTCATTATGTCACCCACCAGAAATGCAAGATTTATGACCATCCCACTAAGTGACTACGATATTTCTAGCTACTTTTATGTTGCCAATATATCATATATATCTACTCTCTGTCTATCTTGCTTCTCAGTGTTACCTTAATTTACTTACCTCGAAACTAGTGAAAACGACACTACCATTTAAAAAAAAAAAGGGGGGGGGTGAGGTTGAGTAAAAAAATCAATTTTCAAAATTGTCTTGGTAGCGATGCAATAATCATTTTTATCACAAGGCAGAGTATGCAATTAATCGCCAGGGCGGGTAATCCGGTTATAATTTGTAGATATTCTGGTTCACAGTCGTTGTACGCAAACAAAACAAAAAAACAAACAAAAAAAAAAACAACAAAAACCCACCAAATTTGTAACCAAACGAAAATTGTTTTTAATGTGTCCAAATTTTGTCAAAATTAAATAATGTAAACAAATATGTAGGGCTATTTATTTATGTGTTTACGATAGACGCCCATACGTTTATCAACTACAGTTATTGACATTTCAAAATATACACTTTGTGGAGCTATTGGTACACAATTATAAAAAGAAGATTTCATTGCAATTTTTCTTTCATTTAATTCTGCCTGAGAGTTCGATCTGTTAGAGAGTGCATTTTATCATTTCCTTTATTTCTTTCTTTCAATCCAACTCTCTCTCTCTCTCTCTCTCTGAAAATATTGATATCGGTTTCTTATCTAATTAATCTCTCTCTCTCTCTCTCTTGTGCCTCTCCCTCCATAAGAACAATTATCCATTATCTTTATTTTTGTGCTTCTTTCTCTTTCTCTCTCTCTCTCCCTTTCATTCTCTCCTTTTCTTTCTTCCTCTTTTTCTGTCTTTCTCGTTTTCTTTCTTCCTCTTTTTCTGTCTTTCTCGTTATCTTTCTTACTTCCTCTCTTTATTTCTTTATTTCTCTCTCTTTCTTTTTCTCTTTATCATTCTTTTCTTTCTTTCTCACTCTTTCTTTTTCTCACTCTTTCTTTCCTTCCCACAAAGTCTCTACTTTATTTAGTGACCTATTTTTCTTCCTGCTTCCAGCGTGAAGTCATATCCATCCATGTTGGTCAAGCCGGTATCCAGATGGGCAATGCCTGCTGGGAACTCTACTGTCTGGAACACGGCATTCAGGTCAGCTTAGTATGCTACACATTCGTCCACACGCTCACACACTATTACACTACTGAGTACTATATAGTATTGCAGAGGCTTTCCTAGGGCTAGTGTCACAGGTGCGGTTAGCTAATAGTGTAACTCACTCGCCTTATTACTTATCCTAAAGCATTTCTGTAATGAATTTTTTTTTAACATTTATTATTTTTAATATTATTATGCTAGAAACCAATGAGTATTCATTCTCTGGCGCTGCCAGGGTCGAGTTTCGTTAAAGGGAAACAAAATTCATCTAAGTCCCTTTATCAGTTTCCACTGAGGAGTTTATTATTATTATTATTAAATTATAAGCTTGTTCCATTATAAAGCTCAATCTCAATTTACTTAACTAAAAATAGTCAGTCTTTGAAAAAAAAAAAGTTTCTTTCATTTGGTGTTACCCTTCTGATGCGATCCGCACACCTAGCTACGCCACTGTAGTTTTGTATTAATAACACAAAACTACTCCCAAGATTTAAAAAAAAATAAAAACATATTTGCACTTTGGTAAGGGGAGGGTGAAGGTAAACATGTTTCTGGGTGTTTTATTCTAGATCTTTTGAGAATTAAGGCAAAGATTTTAAATTTGCTTCAATTTAAACACAATTCCTGTACATCGAACACAAGTTAGTTTAATGTAATTGCATTAATGAACAAACAACAATGTTTACTATTGGCCTAAATAACAAATGTTTGTGAAGCAAATATTTGTAGACTTAATTTGGGGTTAGGGTTAGGGTCGCGTTAGGATGATCATAATTTTTTATTTCTTTTTTGAAGCACTACCCATAAGGCTTTGCATGATAACTGTATTTTTTTTTTTTTTGAGCACTGACTAGTAGCCTACTATACTATGTTCTACATCTTTCTCTGTCAATTAGCCTGACGGCAACGTGATAGAGAATGGATCCAATGGAGAAAGTTCCATGCATACGTTCTTCAGTGAGACTGGCTGTGGTAAACACGTACCCAGGGCTCTGTTAGTTGACCTGGAGCCAACAGTAGTAGGTAGAGTAACCTTCCCCTTTCTTTTATATCTCGTACTGTTTAGATCTGAATCTGCTTGGCACCTAGAAAAAATGTCTCGTGGTGGTGTTGGTGGTATTAAAATGGTAGTCTGGATCACTTTTAATTTTTCAGACTCCCCCTTCCCACCTGTAATAATGCCCCTCCCCATACTTTGTTCTCAGTATTTTCCTAAACACCCCCTTTACCCCCTCTCTCCTGTTCACGTGAAGAAATCTCTGGGGGAATGCTAGACTGTGTGTATCAATGTCGGCGGTAACATCCAGATGTCATAGGAGAAGGATGAGATGACATCAGAGGTGCAGGCAGTGTACTGTGAGCAGGGGTGGTGGAAATTAGAGAGAGAGAGAGAGAGAGAAGATTACAAGGAAGAAAAAGATGAACAGAATGAAGCAGAAGATGCAGATGAAGATAGACTGGTAGCTTTTGTTACATGCAAACGAGAGAGAGAGAGAGAAAGACAGACAGAGAGATACAAAGAGTTAGAGGGAAAGATAGAGACAAAAGGGAGAGAGAAATAGAGATACAGAAAGAGAGAGGAAAAGAGATGGACAAATATAGAAATAGAAACAGAGAGACAATTAGAAAGAGACAAACATAAAGACAAAGAGAGAGAGAGACAAAGAGAGACAGGGAGACAAAAGGGATAGAGAGAAACAGAGAGACAAAGATATAGAAAAAGAAGAGAGACAAAGAGAGAAAGAAAGAAAGAATGAGAGAAAGAGAGGCATACTAAGAAGCAGCCAAATGAGAAACTGATTAACATTTTAGATAAAAAGCTGAAAACATGACACAGGAATAATAATCCTCTTATCAAGAACGTCTGTAATTTTATAAGATAAAACATCAAACAAAGAGAAGACTTGGGATACTCTCCTTCAACACACCAGAGTCTGTACTTTCATTCATACATAATCATCCGTCTATCTCCCATACAATCTATTCACTAATGCATCCAATCCGTGGGTCCCAAAAGATCCATCTCTCCGATAGGTAAAGTCCCCTCTTTCCATCCTGTTTCTTCTCTTGTCATTCTTCTCATATTATAAACTGCCTTGGCATTCCTTGAACAAGGATTATTACAGTATATGTATATTCATCTAATTCATTCATCTACCTATCCCTTCATTCCTAACAGAGTTTGTGGCCACAGATATACAGTTACTTGTTACTTTACATGTCAGTTTCAGAAGGATGTTGTGTGGCCAACACAATGGAATTCAAGCACCAGTTTTTATAAAACAAATGTTAGATAGGATAGTTATTAAATCTAAGCAGGCTTAAGAACATTATCACATCCTTTGTATAAGTCAATATCACTTGAATATAAATCTATGGTCTGTCTCTTCTCTCAGATGAGGTCCGAACTGGAACCTACAGACAGTTGTACCATCCCGAACAGATGATCAGCGGCAAAGAGGATGCTGCCAACAACTACGCCAGAGGTCACTACACTGTCGGCAAAGAGATCATTGACCTGGTCATGGACAGGATACGAAAGTCTGCTGATCTTTGCAGTGGTCTTCAAGGCTTCTTGGTCTTTCACAGGTAAATAATCATATTGGCCGCTATATAGTTCAAATATACTCATACTGAACACCATATACCACATGTTAAATGTGAGTTACTAAATGTAGCTAGAAACATAGAGACTGAATAGTTAGACATTCAGTTTTAGAGTCGAAGTGAAAGCGAGAATCCATTACAAGTGGCCACACTTTGTCATCAGTGTATATATAACAATGAGATGCCCTTGTACCTTAGCGAACTGATTACTCCATATGTCCCTCAGAGAGCCCTGTGCTCAATGGACTCAACGCTGCAAAAGGTGCCATGTTTCTCCCTTAGAAGCTACGGTCTGCAGGCTTTTTCAGTGCATGGCCCAAAGGTTTGGTACTCACTCCCCATTGATCTGTGACAGACAACATGCTACACTAGTTTCATAAGAACATTGAGATCTACCTGTTTAAAACTTTTTTAGATTAGTTTGTCATTTTAGCTCTCGTGTTCGTGTTTGTAATGTTATTACAGCGCTTTGAGCCTACAATTTGTTTGTTAACAGCGCTTTATAAATAAAATTATTATTATTATTATTAAGTTTGAATTTTGATAAGGTTAAGGAATCAGAAATGGCATCTCTGAGACACACAGCTGTTAAGAGGTATCTGGCTTAAGTTAAAGAAACAAAAATCAGTTGGTCATATTTGTTGTTTGTTTCTCCTAAAAATGGAAATCGTTTTTTAGCATTATTTAAGATGCTTATGTCTTAAATGAAATTTGTTTTTCTTAATATTGTATTAGTGTGGTGCAAACAGCTTAGTGTTATTTAGAGTCTTTGACTCTTAAAAGCTCCAGTCCTAATTAGTTATTAGTTAGTTCATCTTTTTTAGGCAGTCTTAAAATAATATTAAAAAAATAATCTTTTACTAATATTCCTTGGTTGGTTACTGTTTGAAATTCTTTTTGTTATGTCAACAAATTGTTATATATCTTTTTAAGCAAATGTACATGTCATCAACCGAAAATGTAAAGTTACAAATAAATATATAATGTTATAAAAGTGCTATGACTACATAAAGAGAAATATTCTGTAGCTAATAGAAGGGAAATAATCTGTAGCTAATAGAAGGGAAATGATCTGTAGGCATGATATTCTTATCAACATTGTTATTATTCAGTTGTTTGACATTTTTATTGTTTTCATAAATGATTCCTAGATTAGATTACAAGTGTGCCAAGATTATGTCACATTTTATGTAAAAATAATAAGATTCACAAAAACATCAAAATGAAAAACGAAATATATATTGTAATTAGTTTGACTTTCTTCCAGTTTTGGAGGTGGCACAGGTTCTGGTTTTACATCTCTGATGATGGAGAAACTGTCTGTTGATTATGGCAAGAAATGTAAATTGGAGTTTGCTATCTACCCTGCACCACAGGTCATTTTGTTTTTAAACATGTTTTATTTAGAAATATTAAATCATATGAACTAGTGTAAAGAGAAAACAAAGTTACGTTCCCCTTTTCAGACTATAAGTCTATAGGGCAGATTTTTTGTAAAGATCATTGTATCTAGTTAATGAGGGTGTCATTTGGCCTGCTTAATGACCAACACTAATGTCAGGGATCCATTAGAGCTGGGTGGATTCTGAGGTGCCCTAAATATACCAAAATTTAAAATCCCAGTCTTTACCAGGATTCAAAACCAGGATGTTCCGGTTCAGAAGCCAAGGGCTTTATCATTTAGCCACCGCATCTCCTAATTTAGTAAGAAAACTAAGGTTATTCCATCTCTCAAGACCCCTAGGGTAATGTCCATAAAAGGAAGCCAGTAAGTTAAAACTATGAGTAAAAGCTGGTCACTATTGGATTACCTCTGTGTTCTGGCAATAAGGCATTCAATGCACCTTTCTCTGAGCTGTGATGTGGGGGTTCAACTGAGGCGAAAAAAAAGCAAAATGCAGTTCAGCTTGTATGGCTTCTCAATTAAAATAATTGGCAGATAACAGTGTCAGTGGTAACATTACAAGAATTAAAAACAATTCTTTGGGTTGCATGGTGTCTGGCTTCTAGAGACATATAGACCTTAGTAAAAGTGACTTAGGAGAACATCTTAATAAAATGGTGCTAACTGAACACAGAATAAAACATCCAGACAGAAGTTAATCCAAGAATGTCTGATTTACTTCTGTCTGCTAGGAGGAATCCTTCTTAGTGATCATAGGACTTCACAGGCTATAACAAAATTTATCTCTGGTAAGGAGATATGACTAGAGTGTCAATGATATGAATTTCAACTCCCAGCCAAACATTCTACCAGTGTCTCTACTCTGTGTCACAGTCTCAGTTGACATTGCCTGATTTAATGTTAATGTCATGTTAAGAGGTTAAAAGACACATGGAATTCTTGATGTAGAAAACAGGAAGTAGAATGAATAAAGTTGACTTTGAGTTCAGTCAAGTCAGTCAAGTGGTATCCTTTGGACCGGGCAGTCAAGTAGTATTTTTGGTTCGGGATGGACAGTAGCGACTTAGAAAGTCGAGTAGTAATTTCAGTTAAGAAGTAACTTTTGGGGAGTTGATGCCAGTGGTCTTTTGAGACATGTATTTCTAGTAGTTATTCTGTATTATTCTGTACCGTGTTACCCGCTGAGATGCTGATGTTATTTGTAATCTACTCTGGAGAGTTTAACGTATTGGATATATTTGATACCGCTGTTATGCAGATAGGATTGTTTCTTGACTTGTGTAACTAACAAGGAATGCAGTATTATTATTATTGTTATCAAATAAACTTTATATTTTGTCTGCTGAAACAGACTTAAGTCAATCTGTAGTAACTATGTTTGTCACATGTCAAGAGTACTCCAGGAAGCTTGAACCCAACTTTCTACGCATTTGCGACACAGTAGTAGTGACCAGTCCCTCATGTGTGTAATGGTAATACAAGTCACACAATATCAACGCCACATCTCAAAACGTGCATTTACACTCTGTAAACTAACACAATTTCATGCTATTATATTCTGTCCATCACAGATGTCCTCTGCAGTGGTGGAACCCTACAACTCCATCTTGACCACACACACTACCTTAGAACACACAGACTGCACTTTCATGGTAGATAATGAGGCCATTTATGACATTTGTCACCGCAGCCTGGACATTGAAAGACCCTCTTTCATCAACCTTAACAGACTCATTGGTCAAGTGGTCTCATCGATCACAGCATCTCTCAGGTTAGTATAGACTCATTCTTGGTTAAGCTGTCTCCTCCTTTAAATAAATAATATAAACTAAACCATGTCATATTTAGAAAAGATGGCTACCTATTTGTGTGGTTTGCGCTTTGGACTATCGTTTTGTAAGGTGTGAAATAGTTCTCTACCATCAATATGCCAAAAATTATTTTAACTTTAAAGAATATGAAACTATTAACTGGACATAATCCCTTTTGTTGAACATACAATTATGTCCACCATGGGATTTACTTAAACTATAACTGTAGGGAAAGGGTTGAGGATAAATAGGAAGTAGATAAAATAGGAGAAGATTTGCAGCCCTAACATTCTATTACCAGCTATTCTTGTTATATGTTTGTAAATAATATTTAAAGCTATAATTATTGAGCAGTAAACAAAAAGATGGGTGCATGGTGGCGGATTTGTAAAATGCTTGGCTTCCAATCTAAGGGGTCACAGGATCAAATCTCAGAAGAAGACTGGGATTTTGAATTTCTTGATTTTTAAAACACCTCTGATTCCACCTAACTCTAATGGGTACCTGATATTAGTTTGGAAAGTAAAGGAGGTTGGTCATTTTGCTGGCCACATTACCTCCTTACTGTATTTAGCAAGGTCTAAAAGGGGACTTTACTATGATAAGATTATACTTTTTTTAATTATTTTGCAGGTTCGATGGAGCCCTTAATGTTGATTTAACAGAGTTCCAGACAAACCTTGTACCATATCCCAGGATTCACTTCCCTATAATAACCTATGCACCAATAATTTCAGCAGAAAAGGTAATGAACTGGAAAATACACTTATGGAAATTCATGGTTCAAAAACTAATTAAAAAGAAATCATGAATAATTTTACCATCCATCAACAGGGACTGTAGTTTTTTTTTTTTATTAGACTTCAAATCTAATATAAAAAGAAAAAGCAATTGCATAAGTAATGTAGTAATAATTCACTTTCCATTAAATAAATATAGCATAATAAAACAGAAAGACCTAAATATAATCATATTATTTGTAGTATATATAATAGTAAATGTCGACACACCATTTTAGGAATGGTAAAGCTGCCCAAACAAGTCAGTAAAGCAAATGAATTAATGCACTTTAATTAATGTTTTATTAACAAGATTTACTAGATAATTAAGATGAAATTATCCTTTTTGATAAACTGAGTTTAGGTGATAAGATTTATATCATAATAATAATCGAATGGACCTACTTTTTGAATGGCAGGCTTACAGCGAGAGATTGTCTGTGGCAGACATCACCAACACTTGCTTTGAGCCACACAGCCAGATGGTGGTGTGTGATCCTAGACATGGAAAATACATGGCTTGCTGTATGCTTTTCAGGTAACATAAATGAAATAAAGTTTAACCTTTCCAGCTCTTAGCCTCTAAAACAAACTGTCCCTTATACTAAGGGCCACAACCCTCTTACTTACTATTTTCGGAACTCTAGATCAAATGGAAAATCATGATGGATCTCTCACAGTATCATTCAGTGGAAGGGAAGCAAAAAAATTGGTCTTAATACAATTTTTACACCTAAGAGTCGAAATCAATTAAAATATTGATAAAGTTTAGACTTACTACTAGTCTAGACCTACCTTTTACATGCATGGTTTATGTTTATTGTAAATTTTCATGTAAAAGCACACCAATTCAACGTTAACACGTGGGCGCAGCCATTAGCCATTTGCATGTAGTTTAATTGCGATTGGTTGTTATTTTTAGATTTTGACAAATCACAACTCATTATTTTTAAATGACATAGACAAGTACAAAAAAAGTGGTCTAGCAACCACTTTAGAGATTACAGAAAAAGCAGTCCACTGGTTTGGCAGTGTTAAGGTTAAGCAAAATGGTATGCATTTCATCACTGTAGTATTCCTTTGCTCAAACCCTAGCTGTCTTAGAAAAGGTTTTGACTAAGATGCTAGATATACACATACTTTTTTAAAGAACTTTTACGTAAAAGTTTCAACATGCTTAGGAACCAATACCTGGAATAAAACCTAAATAAACATGCTCAATTACAAATTTATCCCCCATCAAATGATGAGAATCTATAAAGAGAAAGCAACCAGTCTGCTAGAAACAAAACACAGTGCTTGCTGGTACAGACAACTCTTCTATGCCACTCAAAGAAATGTTGTGCCTACCAAATCATATAGCTTTTCCAGTCTAGTAAAAAACATGATTCATTTTGTATAATCATAGTCCTTGCTGCCACCACTCAGATATCTTTCTTAAAAAGTCTTTGGTATGCACTGTGAACTGTCATTTGATGGTTGAAATCTGCATCTTGCCATCCCATTCATCTTGCAGAAGGTTTGGGCTGGGATGTAATTATTTTCAAAGCTGAAGGAGCATCAGAAAGATGCAAAACAAAACAAAAAAACATTCAATATGATCAAAAGAATAACATTAATACACTAATATTTAATAATAAAGTCTCATATAACTGTTTTTTTTTTAAAAAATATATTTCTATTGCTTTCTCTACTGTAGAGGTGATGTGGTTCCCAAAGATGTTAGTGCAGCTATTGCCAACATCAAAACCAAGAGATCCATACAGTTTGTTGACTGGTGTCCCACAGGGTTCAAGGTAGGATGAACTGATGGTTGACAATAATGTGTTGTCTACTTAGAAAAATGTAATGCTGTTAATGGTGGTAGAGCGCATGGATGACTTATTTTGAAGATCACAAGTAAAAATCTAATTATAAATATTAAAAAAAAGGGACTATGGTAGTAAAGTTTCCTTTTCAGATCATACAGTTTATAGGGCAGATGTTGTAAAGCTGGTTTCTGGTTAACAAGGGTGACATGTCCAATGGCCAACTGCCTTTACTTTTCCCCAACTATTGTCAGGTACCCATTAGACGTGGAAGGACTCAGAGGCGCCCTAAAGATCCTAAAATTAAAAATTCCGGTGTTGACACCAGAATTTGAACATGGGACCATTTGGTTTTGAACCCAAGTGCTTTACCAATTATCCACCACACCTCCCATTAAGGTAGTTCAACCCTTATGTTACCATATTATTCTTTAAATTATTGCATCCAGCACATTTCTAATTAGTTTTGATATCTGGAGATAAGGAGTTTATTACTAAACATGTCAGTAATTTTGAAAGTCTACCATATCAGTTAGTTCTGCAAGCTAGTGCTTCCTTCACCAAGTTTTATCTTTGGTCAAATCACTTTTTTTTTTTTTTTTACTTTTCTCTCAATATTGTTTCTGTGTAAGAATAAGTTAATAGAAAAGGTAGAGTCATGTAAATAATTGTATTTAATAATAATTTCATTTATACACTGCTGTTAAGAAACTTAATGTAGTCTTAAGTCATTATTAGAAGATAATAGATATAAAATAAATTTAAAAAATACAAAAACAAATGAACTGAGAATATAACTTTGAACAATTTTGGGAATGAATCCTAAATCAGGGAAATTTAGCCAATCATTTATTTGTCAAAAAAACAAACAAATTGCAATTAGCACACACATATTTAGTCAGATTGTCAGAATTGACAATTGGGAAGATATAGCTCTAGACCGCAACAGATGGAGAGAGACAGTGACCAAGAAAGCTATGGACAGTGAAAGTACATGGGTCTCAGCTCAGGAAGAAAAATGTACAATCCGAAAAACGGCCAGCTCCTCTACCACCGAAGCAAAAGCCACCTTAACCTGCGCTATCTGTGGACGGGAGTGTCTCTCCAAAATAGGGCTCCACAGCCACATGAGGAAGTGTGCTCTGAGATGAACCATAGTTGTTCTACGACTGAAGGAGGCCAATGAATTTAGTCAAAACAGAAATAGGTTCTTCAACTTAAAACTTTAGTAGTAAACTTCCAAAATATTAGAAACAAATCAGCAGATTTAAATGTCTTAATAAAAAGAAAGGGAAAAGCCAGACATAATTTTAGGAATAGAAACAAGGCAAAATTTAGACATGTTTGGTTATGAAATAAAAAAATAAATTACAGATATTATGATCGAGCTCTGATAGCCATTGAAAAAAAAACACAAACTGATAACAGGAGAAATAACTACCAAATTAAAAAGAAAATTGAATCACAATGTACACCACCTCAACACTAATACAATATTTAGAAAACATAAGCCATAAACCAAAATCAATGCACTGCATACGATAATAGAATATTACATAATTAAAGTTAAGATTAGTGTACACAAAAACAAATTTGTTCAAACAACATACTAAATCTCTTCTTAAGTAACAGATGTGGACTAGTGGTAGATTATAACATTATTCCTAGAATATCTGACCATGATGCCAGTGACTGAGTGGTTTAGCGCTTGGCTTCTGAACCCGGTGTCCTTGGTTTGAATCTCAGTGAAGACTGGGATTTTGAATTTCAGGATTTCTAGGGCACCCATGAGTCCACCCAACTCTAATGGATACCTGACTTTAGTTGGGGAAAAGTAAAGGTGGTTGGTCGTTGTGCTGGCCACATGACACCCTACTCATTAACCATTAGCCATTGAAACAGATGACCTTAACCTTAACATCATCAGCCCCAAAGAACGGAAGTTCTGAAAGGGAAACCTTGACTTTTACTTGACTTTAACTTGACTTAAAACATTTACCAACCAGTTGATGACCTCACAATAAAAGCCATTAAAAAAATAAATGTATTATTTAACACCAGCACAATAGTTATCATCTAACATTATTTCCCAATTCTACTACATATGTATCCTAACAATAATGATAAGCAAATATATGCTTTAAGTCATTTGACAAATTCCATAGCTTAAAAAATTAAAATATTTTGGCGTTGCTGTTCCATTACAGAAATTCAGGATTTTCTGATAGGTAGAGAACAAACTGTAATGATAAATGGCTCCAAATCAACTCTAACAACAGATAACTCAGGTGTACCTCAAGGAAGTCTTAGGGTTTCTAATGCACCTAATGGGGACTGATTAGATTATATATATAGAACTTTGAAAACAATAAAAGATACTGAAATTATTCAAAGACAATTAGATGAATAATATAAATGTGAATCTAAATGAAACACACCCAGAAAAATAACTATTGTTGAGACTAAAAAAAAAAACTAAAACAAAAAATACTTATTTTATTCATGGTAAAATCCAAAATATCTAGGTGTAATATTAAATGAAAAGTTTCCATGAACTGATGAAGTTTTGAAAATTACCAAACAAAGCATTAGGGTTTAATAAATTACATTTTTACAAATACAAGAATGATGAATCTATATCTAAAATGCTATTAATCCTTGGTTAGACTAATATTAGATTATGCATTCTCTGTTTGAGACCCCTCAACTAAAAAAAAAACAAGCGAGAACATACACAAACCAGAGCCTGAGACTCATACCAAAGAGATATTCTTATTTGACTTGATTGGGTAGCCTAACACCACTAGTCAAGTCACTAAAGTTAGAGACACTTCAAGACAGAAGACAATAAAATAGAACAATAAAAACAACATCAGATACAGAAATTTTACATTATCAGAGTTCACTGTACTTGGAAACTATTTAAAGATCTGTTTAGCTACATGCAGCTTCTTGAGGTTGATGGAGGTGAAGGCATCAGCAATTAATCGATAAGTGCCCACTATGTTTTTTTTCTCTAACAGATTGGCATCAACTATCAACCTCCAACAGTAGTGCCAGGTGGAGATCTGGCCAAAGTGGAGAGGGCAGTTTGCATGATGAGCAACACAACAGCAATAGCAGAGGCTTGGTCTCGGCTGAATCAGAAATTTGACCTGATGTATGCCAAGAGAGCTTTCGTTCACTGGTTAGTGGTTTTTTTTGTGTGCATCAGAATTATGAAATGCTTTTATCCCCTATAGTAATAGATAATCTTTTTTTCATAATATATATTATCTTTCTAGAGTTGTGTTTCCACTGAGCCCTATAAACTATTAGAATAATTAAGTCATAGGCCACTCGGGAATGAACTGATCTTAAATAATAAGCAAGGTGTATAAGTTTATACATAGAATGTGTGAAGTGTTCTGTTAAGGAAAAAGTTTAGTAAACACTGTTCTAGACTATGGTAGGCTTAAAAATTAAGAGTTTTTTTTTTTCAAGGGGCTTAATTATTTCTTTTTCCTTTAGTGTTGACAACATAGTAGATTATCTCCCTTGTGTTATTGTACTTTTCTTTTGTTGATTAAAATGTTTATAAGTCTCAATTCTAACTTTATAAATGCATTCATATCAAGTGCATTGAGTTTCACATATTCAATTATGTGTTCATTTTTCATAAAAATAAAGTATTACCTCTATTTTAAAATTGTATTTTTAAATATTGTTTTTTTTTTTATAATCTCCCCTTCATTTTAACATCACATCCTGCCATATTTTCTTGTATTGGAATCTATATTGTTATTGTTAAAGTCAAATATTGTAGTCTAACCTAATATGTTTGGACCAATAAAATTATCTTATCTTAGCTAAATTATCTTATCTCATCTAAATTACCCTATCTACATTATCTTATTTCTAATTTCCTCAGGTATGTTGGGGAAGGTATGGAGGAAGGAGAGTTCCACGAGGCCCGCGAGGACCTGGCCGCATTAGAAAAAGACTACGAAGAGGTCGGCGCCGACACTGTAAATGGCGCAGCGGAAGAAGAAGGCGAAGAATATTAACTCCAACATAGAAGAGGAAGGAGAAAGAGATATATTTATGAAGACTGGAGAGTTATATTAAATATGTTTAATGTAAACAAAATGCGTTATTATAAGTATTTCTTACATCAAAAGTCTTTCTATTTTCTTAAACTATAAAAAAAAAATTTATGTTATTGAGAGAGCATCTTGTTAGAAACCCCATTGTTGGAGAATGTTTATAAATATGACTGTGGTTAGTAATAATATATGTGGAAAAACTATGTTGTTCAATATGTTTCTATATGATTTATATGTTGGTGAGCGTGTGTGTGTGTTTAATATTTGCTCTGGCTTTGCTTAAAATTTAAAGAAATTGGAATGGGCTTAAATTTAGTATGAAATGGTTAATGCTAATGGAATCTTGGTTGTATGTTCAAGAGATTCATTTTTCTTTGTCTGGCTTTAAGTTTGTTTCTTCACCATTTTTTTTTATATGTACAGTACAATCAAACGTCCAAACCAGGTTGTATACTTTTTTTGTTATTGCTATGACTTAAGTTCTTGTATAATTTGTAGTCCAACTTCTCAGCCAGAACTACAAATAGTCTTTGAATAAATCAAACGTGCATAACAACCAAGTTTTCAGTTTTCTGTACAGGTATTCTGAAAGGCATGATAGCACGACATTTTGAATGTAACCTACAGATCCTAGTTTGGGTATAACTGAATTGTCTATACACTACAAAACTTAAGACTGTGAATTTAAAAAAAGGCTAAATAATGTTCATAAAAATCTAAATGTTGCAATTCCAAAATAAAAAATTGTAGCACTGAATCATTTATTATATTAAATGATACATAGTTTTATTTTGAATATAATAAAAATTCATATCTACTTCTCATTTCAGATGTGTGTGTAAAGTTTGTTAGTGGTTAATAATATGTGTGGGTCAGTGTGTTGTGCTTTAGTTTGGCTTAGGATTTAAAAGGGTAAATGGTTTATGGGAACTTGTGGATAAAGAATTGTTTTCTTAGCTCTCTTGATCTCCCCTGTGTGGTGAAATGTGTGTTTGTGTGCCTGTCACTTGCAGAGAATTACCATAAACTGTTTGACAGACATTGAACTGTGCCGAGTGTGTATTGCTCCATGCATTGTACTGTGTGTGTGTATTGCTCCATGCATTGTACTGTGTGTGTGTAGTGCTCCATGCATTGTACTGTGTCTGTAGTGCTCCATGCATTGTACTGTGTCTGTAGTGCTCCATACATTGTACTGTGTATGTAGTGCTCCATACATTGCACTGTGTCTAGTGCTCCATGCATTGTACTGTGTCTGTAGTGCTCCATGCATTGTACTGTGTCTGTAGTGCTCCATACATTGTACTGTGTCTAGTGCTCCATGCATTGTACTGTGCCTGTAGCGCTCCATGCATTTTACTGTGTGTAGTGCTCCTTGCATTGTACTGTGTCTGTGGTGCTCCATGCATTGTACTGTGTCTGTGGTGCTCCATGCATTGTACTGTGTTTGTGGTGCTCCATGCATTGTACTGTGTCTGTGGTGCTCCATGCATTGTACTGTGTCTGTGGTGCTCCATGCATTCTACTGTGTGTGTAGTGCTCCATGCATCGTACTGTGTCTGTAGTGCTCCATACATCGTACTGTGTCTGTAGTGCTCCATGCATCGTACTGTGTCTGTAGTGCTCCATGCATTCTACTGTGTCTGTAGTGCTCCAAGAATCGTACTGTGTCTGTAGTGCTTCATGCATTGTACAGTGTCTGTAGCGCTCCTTGCATCATACTCTGTCTGTAGTGCTCCATGCATTGTACTGTGTCTGTAGTGCCCCATGCATTGTACTGTGTCTGTGGTGCTCCATGCATTGTACTGTGTCTGTGGTGCTCCATGCATTGTACTGTGTCTGTGGTGCTCCATGCATTCTACTGTGTCTGTAGTGCTCCATGCATCGTACTGTGTCTGTAGTGCTCCATGCATTGTACTGTGTCTGTAGTGCTCCATGCATCGTACTGTGTCTGTGGTGCTCTATGCATTGTACTGTGTCTGTGGTGCTCCATGCATTGTACTGTGTCTGTGGTGCTCCATGCATTCTACTGTGTCTGTAGTGCTCCATGCATTGTACTGTGTCTGTAGCGCTCCATGCATTCTACTGTGTGTGTAGTGCTCCATGCATCGTACTGTGTCTGTAGTGCTCCATGCATTCTACTGTGTCTGTGGTGCTCTATGCATTGTACTGTGTCTGTGGTGCTCCATGCATTGTACTGTGTCTGTGGTGCTCCATGCATTGTACTGTGTCTGTGGTGCTCCATGCATTGTACTGTGTCTGTAGTGCTCCATGCATCGTACTGTGTCTGTGGTGCTCTATGCATTGTACTGTGTCTGTGGTGCTCCATGCATTGTACTGTGTCTGTGGTGCTCCATGCATTCTACTGTGTCTGTAGTGCTCCATGCATTGTACTGTGTCTGTAGCGCTCCATGCATTCTACTGTGTGTGTAGTGCTCCATGCATCGTACTGTGTCTGTAGTGCTCCATGCATCGTACTGTGTCTGTGGTGCTCTATGCATTGTACTGTGTCTGTGGTGCTCCATGCATTGTACTGTGCCTGTGGTGCTCCATGCATTCTACTGTGTCTGTAGTGCTCCATGCATTGTACTGTGTCTGTAGCGCTCCATGCATTCTACTGTGTGTGTAGTGCTCCATGCATCGTACTGTGTCTGTGGTGCTCCATGCATTCTACTGTGTGTGTAGTGCTCCATGCATCGTACTGTGTCTGTAGTGCTCCATGCATCGTACTGTGTCTGTAGTGCTCCATGCATCGTACTGTGTCTGTAGTGCTCCATGCATTCTACTGTGTCTGTAGTGCTCCAAGAATCGTACTGTGTCTGTAGTGCTTCATGCATTGTACAGTGTCTGTAGCGCTCCTTGCATCATACTCTGTCTGTAGTGCTCCATGCATTGTACTGTGTCTGTAGTGCCCCATGCATTGTACTGTGTCTGTGGTGCTCCATGCATTGTACTGTGTCTGTGGTGCTCCATGCATTGTACTGTGTCTGTGGTGCTCCATGCATTGTACTGTGTCTGTGGTGCTCCATGCATTCTACTGTGTCTGTAGTGCTCCATGCATCGTACTGTGTCTGTAGTGCTCCATGCATTGTACTGTGTCTGTAGTGCTCCATGCATCGTACTGTGTCTGTGGTGCTCTATGCATTGTACTGTGTCTGTGGTGCTCCATGCATTGTACTGTGTCTGTGGTGCTCCATGCATCGTACTGTGTCTGTGGTGCTCTATGCATTCTACTGTGTCTGTAGTGCTCCATGCATCGTACTGTGTCTGTAGTGCTCCATGCATTGTACTGTGTCTGTAGTGCTCCATGCATCGTACTGTGTCTGTAGCGCTCCATGCATTGTACAGTGTCTGTAGCGCTCCATGCATTGTACTGTGTCTGTAGCGCTCCATGCATTGTACTGTGTCTGTAGCGCTCCATGCATCGTACTGTGTCTGTAGCGCTCCATGCATCGTGTTGAGTGTGTAGCGCTACATACATTGTACTGTACTGTGTGTGTAGTGCTCCGTGCAGTGAATCGTCCAGTGGTGTAAGCTCATTCTTAAGTCAGTTGTTGCTGTTACCTTTATACAAAATGATTCTGTTTGCTGTTTAAAAAAATTGAAATAATAAATAATAATAATAACAAAATTTTATAAAATAAAATCGCAATATTTATTTTTTTAAACCCGTGTTTTTATCTTGTAAATTTTTGGTTTAAGTTTCTATCGTTAAAGCACCCATTTTATTTTTCTTCTTTCAGCTCGATTTTTTCTTTTTTAAAAATATCTTTGTGTCTGTGTGTGTTTTATTTCTTTTATATAATTATATTATTAAATTTTTATTTATTATTTTTAGGTTAGGAAAATGATTTGCTACTGTGGACATAAACCTATTTCATTGTTTTTTGTTTTTTTTTTTGTATTGGACAGTGTCTATAAAATAATAATCTTAATGTCACTAACTTTTTGTACCATTCCTCTTATCAGCTTGGGGTGGACGAATTTCTGTTTTGAAAACGGCTCTAACGATTTGCCTAGAAATTTGGGAACAAAATGTAAATAGCTGATTGTCCACAGAGTAAAACTATGATTACAAAAATATTATTCTCTAAAACTAATTATTCGTTTGCCACCCACTGAATATATAGACATTTATATAGCGGTACGTGTTGTTCGCCGTTATATGTAGCAAGGGGGGGGGGACGCAGTGCACATGAGTGCTCGGCTTCCGAACCCGTTGTCCTAATTCCGAATCTCGGCGAAGACTGAATTTTGTTGTTAGGGCTCTCCTATGTCCACCCAACCCTAATGGGCACCTGACTTAAGTTGGGGAAAGTAAAGGCGGTTGATAGCATGCTGGCCCACATGCCGCCCTCGCTCGTGAACTGTAGACCAAAGAAACAGATGACATCTTCTGCCAGATAGATCGCTAGATCTAAAGGGGAACTTTACTTTTTTTAAAATGTAAAAATCATTTGCTGGACAGCAAGAATTGATTTGCGACTAAATAGCCTACGCATGTAGGCCCACCTTTTACGATTTATTAACGCACAATATTAATACTATATCCCTAACCAAATCCAGTAGTGCACTATCCCTTAACGTTATCGAGTTTTGATCTATGTCACCAGACACAAATTCTGTAGGCTAGACCCTTAGTAGATTTATACATGGTCGAAACTAGGATTTTTTTTTTTTTGGGGGGGGGGTTACAAAAATGTTATTTTATTGGAGCGAGGTAAAATAAATTGTACTTTTTTTTTATCATCTATCATTCATGTTATTCATCATCATCATCATCATCGGTCCATTGACTTTTGTTGTGAGGTGCTTTGACAGTTCGAGTAGTCAAATCATTCCACTTTTCCCGGCCAGCAGCTGTTCTTAGCAGGATATCAAGAGAGAGGCCGGTCCATTCTTTGATGTAATCCAGCCAGCTTTTCTTTGGACGACCTTTACTTCGTGCTTCCAACACTGTTGTTATGAACATACTGATAACAGAGTCGAAAGCCATGTCCGCTTAGAATGGCTTTAATACACTGAATGACTACACAACACACATGTCGTGAACACAATCTTACGGACGAGTTACAAGCACATGTAAACATAAGAACGACAACCGATACAGCATATAATTTTCATAACAACTGTACATTTTGAAAGTGAGTCCTGTCTTACAAAATGACCAAACCAGCTCAGCTATCGTCTCTTCACAGCATTGAGTTCTTCCTTTTTGCCAGCCAGAGTTATTAAGAGCGAAATAATTGTTAGTGGGAAGCGAGGTCGAGAGGCCAAGTACGCTTCAACATGGCTTGGCTACCTATGAAGGGCGCTCGAGGTTCGACACCCGACTCGAGCAGAGTTGTGTTTACTGAGCGCCTAAAGGCAGCACGGAAAGCTTTCTCCCAGATGCCCCCTTCCCTCCACTGGTCCACAAATGATATTGGGCCATAGTGCTCTGAGCATGCTATAAGCATGAAAGTAGCGCTATATAAGATTCATAATTTATAAAAAATTTAATTGTTGTACAAAATATGATCAGCTTCCTAAAGGAGGAATTGTTTTTTCCTTTCCTGGTAACTTTTTTTTTATGTTGTTTGTTCTAACAGTACACTGACCTATATATTTCCATGTCTATGAGGCCAAAGTCAGGGACACAAAAAGGAAAGTGTTCAAGAATTTTTAAATGTTTTGCATTTTTTTTTTTAGAGTTTTAGGCTGTAACCTTGCTCTGAAATTGAGACACGGGTTAAACTGATGTCATGTATCGTCATTAATGGAATATCATAGATCTCGTGATTTCATTTGTCATGCGCAGACAATGTAAACCCAGTGAAACGTGAAATTCTCATTTTCTCTGTCTGGAATGAAATATTACCCACCCCCCCAAAGAAAAAAAAAAAAGGGAGGGGGAGGGTTCGCAGAATGTAATGGGGGGGGGGGGGCGTCAGAAAAATTGGAAACAACCAATCTGGAACTAGGGTAAATCTTGACAAAGCTGTCAAATTTTTGACAACGTTGTTAGATTAGTCTACGAACTTGACCTTTTTTTTTTTTTTTGGCTGCACCACAAGGATGGAGGCTGGGAAAGTTCTTTGAGAGCAAAATAAATTGGTTTTAGGTGTGATTCTCAATTAGTTGCTTTTTTTAAGAATATTCTCGCTTTAAATACGCTTTAAAGTATCCATTCTCTCTGCACTGGCTGTGGCAAAATATGTAGGTCACATCAGGGACTGCGTATCCACGTTAAACACTGCACTCCTCAGTAATCTTCGAGACTCCTTTATGGGAACTTCTTGCATAGCCTACCTGGTTTGCAATTCTGGAAATTAAAAATAAAATTGTAAAAACTTTAAAAAGTTAATGTATCGAGCATTGACCAAAGGATTTATAGTATTAAAGGAATAGTCTAGTATTGAAGGAATAGTCTATTTAGATGCCGAGATGGAGATCCAAACAGCGCGGATTCCAAGGGCCTTACCCTTAAAAGGGAGCATCAACAACTGAAAAGTAAGAATAACATTTAGACAATATTGATAAAACAAAGCTAAGCTTATATTAAGTGTAGGTTAACTGTAGCAATTAGTTTGGATCAGTCATGGAATTAAATTTTGTAATAGATCAAGACTAACGATAGTAGATCTGTGCGATTACAAATAAGCAATTATTTTTGTTTAGCGTAATTTCATGCTTTTACCTTTCCTATGATCCTATCACTTGTCTGGACCAGTTGGAAAGGGGTGATGGGGGGGGGGGTGGTGGAGAGAAAGAAGGGAGTACCTGGGTGATCACTTTTAAATCCATTTATATAAAAAAAAAAAGATGTACGACCTGAATTCAAAGTTGAGGGCTAAAGCCTCCTCAAATGGACACACTAGCCTCTGTGGCAGCGAATCGTATTTATAGTTATCTTTTATTAGCTTCAAACTTTAAAACCGGCAACCTATAAAGTGTTAAGGGGACTAATTCAACTTATACCAACACATCAGTCAAGTACAATTTATCTGTCTTGTTCGAGATCTCAAACAAAATAATTAATTACCAATAGTTCATCAACTAAATTTTTTAAATTTTTTTTTTTGAATGTATTCTTGTGTTGTTAGGAAAAATAATTGTGCAAAATCTCAGCGTGATCCAAGATTAGGTGTGACAGAAATAACGTGTACAAACTTTTTACCAGACAGACAGACAGACAGATTTAGTTGATACAAGGTTTGTAAAAAATAAGAATCTTTTTAAAATATCCATAAATAATGTGTAAAAAGAAGGGAAACAATATAGAAAGTACGAGTATGGTAATTTATAATGTATCGTTCCTCTAGTTATTTTATTGAAGTCTTTCCAAGGGGGCTAGAGTTTCCCACAATGGGGAGTGGTTGATGAAGATTTTTTTGACATCCCCAGTATAAGAGCTGTCACTGGGTACGACGCGTTCCTCTACTACGAGAGGGGCAGGGTGAAATTGGAATCCCCGAAAATAAATAGAAAAATAAATAATGAACAGGAAAAAAAAAACCCAACAACAATTCAATTTACAGTAGAACGTCGTTTATCCGACTCAATTGGGACCGGACACCGTTCGGATACGCGATTGTTCGGATAACCGAAAACCGAAGCGATCCATGCAGTATATGCAACCGGACACTATACGAATATTGAAAATCATCACGTGCGTGAAGAACGAGCAAAATAGGTGACAAATGTCGCAATTTTACCTTTATTGTGGAAAATAATCACTTATTTTTCGTATTCATACAGTATATGTGCATCACAGTACATGTGGTTGATAAAAAAAAAAAAAAAAAAAACTGGTCCGGATATTTGACGATCCGGATAATGAACGTTCGGATAAACGACGTTCTACTGTATTAAAAACGCTTGCACTCCAACAATAACATTGGGGACAAGCTTAACGATTTCTTCCCTAAACAAAGCTGTTTTGAGTCCTCCACCAATCGAAGGCCCTAAACGGCTGCCCAGTTTGCCTATGCCTAAGGCCGGCCCTGACCAGGGCCTCTGTTAACTCAATAGTGTATGTCACTCAGTGTTGTGCCCATCTATACCAGGAAAATGGTGTCACGTATCACGTGCATTTAATAACGAAAGAAACAGACGAAAAAAAAAACAACAACAGCATTAAGACAAGTAAGCTTAATAAATAGGTCGATACATTGACAGCCCGGTCGTATTGTATGCGCTCTGGACTGTCGTTATCTTATGTGAAGGAGGTTTCGGCTAGAACAGCGGTTCTCAACCTTTTAAGCTCGGCGACCCCTTTTACTATTCCTCACTTTGCCGCGAGCCCCTCCCCCCCTTACACACACAGAGTAGACAATAACAATCCATATTTTCGATGGTCTTAGGCCACCCCTGGCAAATCGTCAATCGACCCCTAAAGCGGTCGCGACCCGCAAGTTGAGAACCCCTGGGCTAGATAGTAATAATCTTCAAATCTGGAGGAACATCCGAAACTTGTGGCATGCTATTAGTAAGCCAGTTTAGCAATGAACAGATTTAATTCGAGATGGACCCATTGAAACAATAGCCGTAGCACTAACAATTAAAAGCCTCTTGAACTTAAAGCATGTCCAATTCGCCCATCGAACAGGAAGAAGCATTCTGACAAGCTGAAGGATAACTCTCTCTTACTCATTGTCTGTCAGAATGTGCATTTCTCGTGCACCAATCACTTTAACATTACTTTAGAATTTAGAGTAAGCCTGGCTGTAGTACACCATTATCTAAATAGTCTCCCTTTGAACACTCGTCTTTCTTTCATATACTTATCTCCCCTGCCTTATTATTATTTTATTTTTTTTGTATTTCTATTCAGCAGGCGTCGCAAGTTGGCTCTCGCGCGTGAGTAGAGACAGCTATGACGTGTTGGCTAAGGGTGAGGGCGCCGATGTTGATAGTAGTGGTACCTGCGCCGAGATATGGGAAAGGGAGGGATGACTCCCAGCACCACAGTTGACATTCTTCGACTCACCAACAGCCGCTGTTATTCGACTTTCTACCTTCCCACTTGTATATAAAAATGTTTGCTGCTGCTTGGTGAGTTTTTGACTTTGGCAACAAACGAACAAACAAAAAATAATTAAAACAAAACAATTTTTGTTTCCTTTGCTCTTGGATTCTGCGTGAGTTTCCCCGAGAGCTTTTCACCAAGACTTCGCAAACGATCAGTATTTAGCATCAAGTGAAGTCGAGCGCTTGAAGGCTGAGGTTGTTGCAACCCCTTTAAGTTTGCTGCGTTTCATTTTAAAATTAACTTTTGAACCAAAAAAAAAATGACATAGAGACTCAAGAATGTTCTTTTTATTAACGTAATGTTCTTTTATAAAAATTTATTCATATTTGTAACACCAAATGTTAACTATTTATAGGTCCTATTTAAACACAGGAAATGTAGTTCTCATTTGTTCGAGAACATCTACGGATAAACCTTATAACTATCTTACCAAAGTTCGGATATAATTACAATTTCTTTCCTATGGGAATTACAAGGTGATTATTTAGTGGTGATTATATTCGAAGTCAATTAGGATACCTAATTCCAGTTTTTAAATGCACCAATCTGGATTTATTTAGACTTCACGGTGCCTGTGGATAAAGCTATTCTTATTCTTTGTGGATTAAATTTTGTTTCTCGAGGTAAAAGATAAAATAGTAGTTAAAAGATTACTAATAGTATGTGTGTGTGTTTAGTTGTATTCACTGGATATACATGTGTAAACGTGTTGGCATAACAAAAATATGTGTAAAAGTGTAACGTCTGTGTATTCATAGAATAAACTAACGGAACAAATCATTTCATATTGGATTTGTGTGTGTTTCTTTCATCGTACTTTGTGTCAGTGTTGCAAGCTGAAAGGTGAGTAGATCACGTTAATAAGACGTTAGTCCTGATGCAATTACTGAATTACTTATGGGGTGTTTCAGGAAGTCGCCTTCCATAAGTCTTTTCAGGGGTTCATCCTTTGGTAATAATGTGGTATTGACCTATCTACTCCCCCACTGCACCTTGTTTATAACTAGTGAGGTGGGCTACTGGAAAGTGGGTCCTTTGTTATCTGTCTTTCTTGCCGTCACCACTGCCTCGGTATCTGAGCAAGAACCTAGCTCCAGCTGTCTATGTGATCTTTTAAAAAAGACTATAGGTTTCTTGTTCATCTCCCTGATGGGGCATGCCTTGACCAACTCCCTAATGGGGCACGCCTTGTTCACCTCCGTAATGGGATACGCCTTGTCCAATTCCCTAATTGGGTATGCCTTGTTCACCTCAGTAATGGGGCACGCCTTGTTCCCCTAAGTAATGAGACACGCCTTGTCCAACTTCCTAATGGGGCACGCCTTGTCCACCTCCCTAATGGGGCACACCTTGTCCAACTTCCTAATGGGGCACGCCTTGTTCACCTAATTAATGGGACACGCCTTGTACAACTCCCTAATGGGGCACACCTTGTCCAACTCCCTAATGGGGCACGCCTTGTCCAACTCCCTAATGGGGCACGCCTTGTCCAACTCCCTAATGGGGCACGCCTTGTTCACCTAAGTAATGGGACACGCCTTGTCCAACTCCCTAATGGGGCACGCCTTGTCCAACTCCCTAACGCAGCTCACCTTGTCCAACTCCCCAACGGGGCACACCATGTTTGCCTTCATAATGGGGAACGCCTTGCTCAACTCCCTAAAGGGACTCGCCTTGCCACCTTCCCAGTGGAGCACGCCTTGCGCACCTCCATAATTGTCTTACTTAATGAATTCTAGAGCTACATTCTCATGCCCTTTAATCTACAGACGAACACATTTAAGCTAGCATCTAAGCTGTCTACCAGCAATAGTAAAGATATATTATTATATTTTACCCTTATTTATTACTTTTTTGTACTACTGCTTTCTTCTACATTTTTTGTTCTTTTTGGCAAGCGATACACATTTTTGTCTACACATTTTTGTCTACACATTTTGTCTACACATTTTTGTCTACACATTTTTTCCCCCAAGTTATTCTTTTAAAAGAGCCTAGAGAATTATATATATTTTTTGTTGTTGTTATTGATTTTTACAGCGCCTTCCCATTTCTATTGTAACTTTTATCCACTTTAACTCTTTCTCTCCGTAATTATTTATCCACGTTTTGAAGGAATTCTTTATTTGCTTATTACTATTTCACTACCCCTGTTATGATTGGGCTTCAATAGTTTTGTCGTTTGTTTTCAGAAAATGTTGTATTTGGTATATAATTAAAGAATTATATAATTCAAAGCCAATTTTAAAAAATTAAACATTAATTTAATTTAATGAGGTCAAAATCAACGATGGTATCGTCGATTAGGAGAGAAAGAGTTAAGAGAAATCGTAGTTTGAAAACTTTCCAGAAAACGAAAATTCACGAGCGTCTTGCAGTAGTGGGTTAGCGTCCTAGCACTTCGACACTCTGTGCCATCTGTACCGATCAATGTACTGAACTATGTAGCTGGTTGTAGTGGATGAACATTGGCCACTAAAAGTTTTCCGGATGTAATAGATCGAACAACGTAATTTCGTTATATTAGATTAAAACATATTATAGCGATGCTAATGTTCTAGAGTTAAGAGATAGCAAGGCCGGCCTTACATATTGCACGGCCCTATTTAATGGATGCATGCGAGGCCACTCTTCTATTATTTTTTTTTTACAATAACCACCATCACAACTGTGTTATAACAGAGTGACCATATATCTTGCGGAAGGGGGGGGGGCTATTTAATTGATGCCATGACGGATAGTGATATGTTAAACGTAAATTGCGGGTCCCTGCCAGGCGCGGTGCCCAGTTTGAAGCAATCGGTCAAATCGGCCTAAAGCCGGACCTTCGATATACTGAATGTAATTTCTTATCTTATATTATCTTATATAATACAGACATTCCTTCGAAAAAAATAAGATAACTATGTCCTACGCGTATCCATGCGTTAATCTAGTTGCGTATGTTAAATATAGACTCTAACTTTGCTAAATATTTGGTTTCCCTGTCTGATTCAGGCAACCCGCTACATATGCTAATGGCAATGGGAAAGAAAGGAAAACAATCGGATTTGTCATAGCATGGGGAATTAGAAATGTGTCTTTATATCGATTTTTATTGTTAATATTTTTTTCACATTTCAATTATTAATAATGATATAATAGTTTGTAGCACCTCATTTTAGATTTTCGGAGTAGATAAAGAGATAGACAGACGAGAGCAGAGGTGGTCCTAGGTGGTGGTAACCGATCCGACTCCGCGAGATAGAGAATCTTTTGTCATAGTAAGCCCATCGTACGCATATTTTTGGCCATGGTATGACACTCGCCCAGGGCCCCGCGCACTGCTAAGGCCGCCTCTGTTGAGATGAATCAAACGTCAAGACATGGCCTGAAACTTACCGAATAACATAATATTGTTGTAACCCTATTGGCGGCGCGATAGGGTTAACTGTACGATCAGAGGACACACGTGAAGCAGGCCAGTAATACAGTTTAGCGTGCTATGTCGATGGACAAAGGGGCAGTTCTGATATGAGCTTTGCACGTGAATGTGACCCATGTTATAGTCGTGTGATCGGAAGCCTTTGTGGACGAGAGACAGTGTGTAAGGCAGGACAGTACAGCACAGGACAGCTAGGAGACCATGACTGTTAGTCGGCCATGAAGTCGGTCCTGGCGGAGTCCTCGAGTAAAACGTACGAATCCAGGAAGAGACAGTAGAGCTTAGTACGGATGTACGGTGATGTACAGTGTCACATTTGCAGTAGCTTATTGTACCAGATTATTTGGAACTCTAGTTGTCAAGTTCTTGATGAGTTTGATGTGTGGTGTGTTGAGCAGTGGTTATAGAAGTGCTGATTAGGAAAGAGAGAGAATCGTAACAATATCAAAACATCATTCCCTATTACTTTATCTTATCGTATCTTATCTTATCTAATAGAGACGTTACTTAAAAAAAAATTACGACCTACGCATTTCATGTGTCAATCTAGTCATGCATGTTAATCAATGACTGAAACTGCTCTAAGTTGTTGGTTTACCTGGCTTATTCAAGCAACCGATTTCATTCTCTAATGGAATTATTTTTAAACAAAAAGTGCAAACAAAATGTGGACATTTTCAAGATTTACACTTCTACGAAATGTAGATTATCTATAGCTTACACTCAGACAGCAGACGACCAGAAAGAAAGGTAATGCCAACTTTGATAAAAGTGACAGAACTTCAAAAAATGGGAAGTGCGCACTGCACTATATAAATAAGCTATCTTCTATTTGTACGTTGCGAACACAGAGAATACGGAAATGTCAACCAATATTTCTAAATATTATCGAATTCTTTAAAGCCTTTTGCATAGTATTGTGATAGCCTAAAAGCTTCGGTTGATATTGTCACGATACAAGATTAAATTGTCAATCAACAAAACAAAGCAATCCTACGAGGCATATTGCCAGGCGGAAGGATACAAGGAAGACAAAAAGTGATAATATGATAGCGTCTAAGAGTCTACATAGGTGGCCCAAAGTAAGGCTTCATGGGCGGGTAGGCTATGGGCTTAGGAATAATAAAAAAGATGTGTGGTACGTATGCACTCTGGTCTGTCGTTCTTTAGTCTTAAAAGTCCATACCCGGTGCATTCCCCGGTCTTTCCGATAAAGTATTTGGCTAGAATGTAATTATCTTCAAAAAATGAAAGAACATCCGAAACAAGACAAATAAAATCACAAAGGAACAAAACAGAAAGACAGCTCAACGAAACAAAGTTATTATATGCAAACGTTTAATATTTTAAATTTACATTTTAAATGTTTTCCCATGTCCCGATCAGAGGACACGCGTATGCAAATTTCAATATTAGGCAGGCCTTCGCGAGTGTGTCAATGTCTCGAGAAATTGATTTAGACATTTTCTTTTTAAAAAAATCTGGCCAGCGCCATCTTAACGGCGTGCCAAAACGTGAAACCTGATTGATACACTTTGTGTTCCACACTGACAAGTCGCATTCAATGAAATCTGTTATAATAAGTCGAGTTACTCTACTAGTTTATTACTGTATTGCTTAATTTATTGATTTCTTTTAGTTTCCGTTTATAGAAGTCTCGCAGACTATAATTAAGTTATTTTCATTTTTCTAAAACCAAAGCGAAAAAAAAACACAAAAAAACTACTCATAATGGAAGGTACGAGCATACTGGTGGCGAAGTGTTTCAAAACTTAGAATTATTAAAGACTTGAAATCACGGTCAAATAGATCGAGCATCCACAACAGACTTCAGCGTGTGCATTGTCTATGTATTGATTCTTTGTAGATGATGGTAATTTCCAAATCTAGAGTACATTTGTATCTTTCATCTTTTTGTTATTGACTTTGGTTCAGCTGTTGACACACTCCACTAGCCTCCCCTTTATCTCCTGTTTGTTTTTTTTTAATTTGATTTCTCATCATTGCCAAAGGTCCTTTATCGTATAGGAGGGGGGGAGGAGGTGATGTGACGATGCGCTCAGGTTAACCAACGGTAGGCCTATTTGTCCAGAGGGTCTTAGAAACTTCCGACATGCTTGTCACGGACAGCAGCAATACAAAAAAAAAAAAAAACATAGTCTAGTTCATTAAACCGAAAAGCGTAAAAAAAAAATTAAAAAAAAAATGCTTCTATCAAGTGTATCAATTATTTTATTTAAAGAAAAGATAAAATGGAACGACATAAATTCGATCTTGTGGGCTAAAGCCTTCTTAGGGCTTATTCAGCCCACACTGTATGAACATGGACGATTGTATAGTAATCTATTGTTTCTATTTCATGTTTGTGTTCACTAAACCTCAGACGACAATCTATAAAGGGGACTAATTAGCTTATACCACCACTTCAGTCAAGTAAAAATTTGTTTGTCAAAATAATTTATTACCAATAGTTGATTAACTATTTGGTTCATTTTTTTTAAAAATTGATTCTTGTGTTGTCAGGTAAAAATTTCAGCTTGATCCGAGATTGGCTGTGGAAGAAATAACATGTACCAACATATGGCCAGACAGACAGATAGACAGAGTTGATATAAGCTTTGTAAAAAAATACTTTACAAAAATTAAATTACCTCCTTCATACTACTTACAATAAAGCTTGTCTTCGAGTTCGAAGATTAACGACAAGTGTAACTTATAGAGCATGTTGTGATATGATTAGAAATTAGTTGTTTGTTTCGGGAATAGGGGGTAACGTTTTACTTAGCAACGATGACGTAAAGTTTATTAAAAAGTAGGAACGCTCTAGGATTTGATAAAGACAAGACGCTTTTCCTATCCCAGCAAGAATAAGAAGCACTTTAAGGACCTAGTTGACATCGGACGATTCCCTTCGTGATCAGTAAACATATTTGTTGACCAACATCAGCGTTGACGTCATATCTGGATTGTTTTGGCATTTCGCCGGTGTTTGAAGGTTACCTCCTGTTTTATTTCATTGTTTGTATTTGACACGGCGGAAGAGCCACAACAAGCAGACCGTCAAACAGCTATTTATTTAGATACTACTAGAATACATTAGGACATACGTTTACATCGAGATTACATTGGAAAATAGCTTTATTGCGTCATCAAAACTTGCAGTCTGTCGAAAGGCTTACAAACATGGCAGCTGAACGAGCAAGCACCTGTCCCCATTCTTTACGCTCTATTTTAGGTCGATTTTTGTTGTTTTGTTTAACTAGTTCAACCACATGCTATTAAAATGGATTAGAACAAGTCTGATATCTTACACTAGTCGACCGGCGGAGTAGCATACACCGCTATTTTGCAGGGCCGACCTTAGGCCACTGCAACATATGCGACCGCAGTGGGCCCCCACTTTTATAGGACCCGCGCAAATTTTAGGTGTATAAATTATTAAATAAAACCATTTTAAAACATAACAGATTTCGTGCGGCCTCCTGTCGATTAAACAGGAGGTCCTGGAAATCTCCTGAAATTGCAAAATTTACGAAAAAGTCCTGGAAATTATTAACATCTTTAGAAAACTCGTACAAATCTCCTGAAATATATAGACGAAAATTGTCATTTTTGGGTGTCATTCAATATGGCAAACGCCAATCCTACGCGCGATAAAAAAAAAAACGGCATTATGCAATACCTGCAATTGTGGAATCTTGTGAAAGAAGCTTCTCGCGCCTCAAACTAATGAAGAATTACTTGAGGTCAACAATTCTCGTAGATAGATTGAAACTTTTGGTAATTCTTGCTATTGAGCGTGATCTATTTAGGAAAAAGAATTTTTATGAGGCTCGTAAAGTAATTCTGTACTTAGTAAAGAATGAATAAAATGCAAAGACGAATTTATTTTCTAATACAAACTCTTAATTATCACTTATTATCCGTATCCCTACTCAAACTTGTTCCCGCGAAATCCGTTTCGCATAGGGCTCTACAATGGTTAAATCCGGTTCTGCTATTTCGTGACTACGTGTTCTCCCCCCCCCCCCCCCTTTGTTTTCTCGTGGACTATACGCAGAAATAAGAGAGTGACCTTTCCTTTACTTCTTCTTCTTTAAACTGTTGAGGGAAGAGGAGAATTATATATATTGATTCTTGAATTAGTAGTAGTAATAAATGAAACTAAGAGAATACTCATAAAAACACTTGTTGATATGTTTACATAGATGTAGATTACATTGGAAAAGAGGTTTATTGTGTCATTAAACTTAATGTTCATTAGTTGTGTGTACAATTATTCTTTACTTTATGAAACGAATCAATAATCTTACGTTCGGAAGTTCTCGAACGCGATAGTCCTTTCAAAACCGATGTTGAATCTAGATCTAGACCACGTTCTCTAATCAAATTAAATTTTTTTTTCTTTGAAATATTGTATCGGTCAAACTAGAGTTTTCCCAGCGTGGCCAACGAGCTAGTAATTCTTTTCTCAGCGATAAACAACTATTAAGTTTCTAGGAAAATCGTAAGAGCCGTTTTTGACATCTGTGTTTAGGTTCCACCCATCCAGGTTCCTCCACGAAGTTCTGACTTGAATGGAGGTACTGCAATAAAAACACGTCTTTACACTCTGGCATCCTGGAGTCGTGTGACATACTTAACACAGCTTACGACAGAACCGCTTATCTTGCATCATTTTACAAGACTAGTAAAAAAAAAGTTCCCCTTTCAGACCTTTCGATCTATAGGGCAGATGGTTTTCTTTGCACAACTTTTATCGAGCAGGGTGTTATGTGGTTAGCACAACGACTATCCGCCTTTACTTTCCCCAACTAAAATCAGGTACCCATTAAAGCTGGGTGGACTCAGGGCCGCCCTAAAAATCCCGAAATTCAAAATCCCAGTCTTCTCCGCGCCCCCATTCTACAAGAGTTACATTAAATTAATGCTCTCTCTCCCTACAACTACAATAGATACCCCCTTTCTATATAACCTAAGACGAACACACGCATACGCCTTTTTAACAAAGGACTGGATAGCACCGCCCACAAGGGCAAGATATGACTTGCCTGCTGCTTCATTTTAGCAATGTGAGAAATGCTTAAGCGTCAAGGGCCAGATATGGCTTGCGGGCGGTAGGCTGGGCATCACTGGCGTAACGAAATCTCTCAACGTCTCTCGGTCAAACGCCACCCGCAGAAGTGTGTCAATAGCCATTCCAGTCCACTCCTTCATCTTGCCCATCCATCTTGGTCTACTTCTCCCTTCCCGCAACTCTCCCCCAGAAAAAAAAAGGCTTTAAATGTCAACGCCCTATGCGGGTGCCATCCTCTGCTCTCTAGCCTTGCACAAAATTATGGTGTAAATCATTTATTTCTGCATTGAATATTTCATGTGTTTACATCTTCTTGTAAGCCTACACAGAATCTCTAATCAGCAGGACAGAGCCGAGATGATATAATCGGGAAAAAGGAAACACTGGACACTGAAGTCCCATCTTGATTGTCTCTCCATGTCTTTTGTCTGGCCACGCTGGACACTGAAGTCCCATCTTGATTGTCCTCCATGTCTTTTGTTTGACCACACTGGACACTGAAGTCCCATCTTGATTGTCTCTCCATGTCTTTTGTCTGGCCACGCTGGACACTGAAGTCCCATCTTGATTGTCCTCCATGTCTTTTGTTTGACCACACTGGACACTGAAGTCCCATCTTGATTGTCTCTCCATGTCTTTTGTCTGGCCACGCTGGACACTGAAGTCCCATCTTGATTGTCCTCCATGTCTTTTGTTTGACCACACTGGACACTGAAGTCCCATCTTGATTGTCTCTCCATGTCTTTTGTCTGGCCACGCTGGACACTGAAGTCCCATCTTGATTGTCCTCCATGTCTTTTGTTTGACCACACTGGACACTGAAGTCCCATCTTGATTGTCTCTCCATGTCTTTTGTCTGGCCACGCTGGACACTGAAGTCCCATCTTGATTGTCCTCCATGTCTTTTGTTTGACCACACTGGACACTGAAGTCCCATCTTGATTGTCTCTCCATGTCTTTTGTCTGGCCACGCTGGACACTGAAGTCCCATCTTGATTGTCCTCCATGTCTTTTGTTTGACCACACTGGACACTGAAGTCCCATCTTGATTGTCTCTCCATATCTTTTGTCTGGCCACGCTGGACACTGAAGTCCCATCTTGATTGTCCTCCATGTCTTTTGTTTGACCACACTGGACACTGAAGTCCCATCTTGATTGTCTCTCCATGTCTTTTGTTTGACCACACTGGACACTGAAGTCCCATCTTGATTGTCTCTCCATGTCTTTTGTCTGGCCACACTGGACACTGAAGTCCCATCTTGATTGTCTCTCCATGTCTTTTGTTTGGCCACACTGGACACTGAAGTCCCATCTTGATTGTCTCTCCATGTCTTTTGTTTGACCACGCTGGACACTGAAGTCCCATCTTGATTGTCTCTCCATGTCTTTTGTTTGGCCACACTGGACACTGAAGTCCCATCTTGATTGTCCTCCATGTCTTTTGTTTGACCACACTGGACACTGAAGTCCCATCTTGATTGTCTCTCCATGTCTTTTGTTTGGCCACACTGGACACTGAAGTCCCATCTTGATTGTCTCTCCATGTCTTTTGTTTGACCACACTGGACACTGAAGTCCCATCTTGATTGTCTCTCCATGTCTTTTGTCTGGCCACACTGGACACTGAAGTCCCATCTTGATTGTCTCTCCATGTCTTTTGTTTGGCCACACTGGACACTGAAGTCCCATCTTGATTGTCTCTCCATGTCTTTTGTTTGACCACACTGGACACTGAAGTCCCATCTTGATTGTCTCTCCATGTCTTTTGTCTGGCCACGCTGGACACTGAAGTCCCATCTTGATTGTCTCTCCATGTCTTTTGTTTGGCCACACTGGACACTGAAGTCCCATCTTGATTGTCTCTCCATGTCTTTTGTTTGACCACACTGGACACTGAAGTCCCATCTTGATTGTCTCTCCATGTCCTTTGTTTGACCAAATAATGAACGAGGAAAATGGACGCTATCCCAGATTTGCATGTATTGCAGACAACTACATACAGCTCGCTATTTTTTTGGTGTCTCTATTGTGCAAAATTTGAGATGCTACAGAAAGACCGCATCAAAAAAAAAAAAACGAAGAGATTAAAAGCAGGATTAATTCCGCGATTGGACACCACTGCAGTAAAACAAATAACACGGAAACTCCAAACTCTATGGCCATATCACAAGGTCATCAGGGCTAGCAAAGGTCTTCTTTCAGGGAACAGTACCAGGAAGAAGATAAAGAGGAAGACAGAGAAAGCGATGGGAAGACAACATTAAAAAAAATGGACGGGCCTGCCATTGAAAGAAATTCTATCCATGGCAAAAGACAGAGAGGAATGGAGAAACACAAGCAACAGATCTTGTGGTGCACCAATATTCCAACACACTCAGGAATAGGTGAAGGTCAAGGTCAAGGTGAAGGTGATTGTACTGTAGGAAGGAAGTGCTGACAAACTATGTGTTTTTTCAAGAAGAGATAAACATACTTTTTTGTGTGAAATCCAATCTCTAAGCTTTTTTGATTGAAGCACAATGTATTTTATATTAGTTAGTGATTGTATATTCTAGCGTCATTGAGTAGGTTAACTTTATGTATTTCAATTCTCTCCCATATTCTCAAGTTACAACGTTTCTTGTTGTCCTGGGGAGGGGGGGGGGATATATTTAACTTTTTTGACAACTCGAGTTACACAACATCACCTTCAACAAAATGTCAAATTCAATGGAAATGATTCGGCCTCATTGCGCCTTGTGGGGCAGTGGTATCGAGAGTCGGATAGCACCAAGTCAGGGGGCGATTACGGCCCCACGGTTGTGCATCACTGAATAATGTATTGGATGTAGGCTGTAGGTTGTGCAACTCTGTATAACGTATTGGATGTAGGCTGTAGGTTGTGCATCTCTGTATAATGTATTGGATGTAGGCTGTAGGTTGTGCATCTCTGTATAATGTATTGGATGTAGGCTGTAGGTTGTGCATCTCTGTATAATGTATTGGATGTAGGCTGTAGGTTGTGCATCTCTGTATAATGTATTGGATGCAGGTTGTAGGTTGTGCATCTCTGTATAATGTATTGGATGTAGGCTGTAGGTAGTGCATCTCTGTATAATGTATTGGATGCAGGCTGTAGGTTGTGCATCTCTGTATAATGTATTGGATGCAGGTTGTAGGTTGTGCATCTCTGTATAATGTATTGTAACATGTTGTAAAATGTTTTATAAGTTTTGGATGATCCTTCAGAGTTAAAGATAATTACTTCCTAGTCCAAGCCTCCCGCAGGACGACGGGGGAGGGAGCGGGCAGGGTTTGAACCCGGGACCATCGATGATTCTGAACGACAGTCCAGTGTGCAAACCACACGACCAGGCAGCCATCCTGGATGTATTGGATGTAGGCTGTAGGTTGTGCATCACTGTATATTTCTGTATAATGTATTGGATGTAGGCTGTAGGTTATGTATCTCTGTATAATGTATTGGATGTAGGCTGTAGGTTGTGCATCACTGTATAATGTATTGGATGTAGGCTGTAGGTTATGTATCTCTGTATACTGTATTGGATGTAGGCTGTAGGTTATGTATCTCTGTATACTGTATTGGATGTAGGCTGTAGGTTGTGCATCACTGTATAATGTATTGTATGTAGGCTGTAGGTTGGGCATCTCTCTATAATGTATTGGATGTAGGCTGTAGGTTGTGCATCTCTGTATAATGTTGTAGATGTGTTTAGTCAGTTGGGCAGTGGCGTAGCATCCATGGCGCGAAGGGGTTCAATGAACCCGGGCCCACAAGCAATAGGGGCCCACAGCTGTGCCTCAAGGCCAGTTGGAGCCCACATTAGAACATTTGTTTGTTCATTTTAAAACTTTTAAGTCGTTTAACTCTGTTAAGAAGTTGTAAAAACATTGACTTTTAAGACACTATTACTTATATGCAATCCTAACTGAATCAAACGTTACTTTTTTAAAGAAAAGGTAGGTACGATCTTTACATTGGAATGTCTTTACATTTAGATTACTCCTTTTTTTGTCACACACTAAATTTGTCTTATTGGCTGGAGAGGAGCCCAACAAGATGATCTTGAACCCGCAGTACTAGTGTGATATTTACTTGTGTAGCAGGCAGTGGTTACGTCCTATAGTCCTCGCAGTACTGGTGTGATATGTACTTGTGTAGCAGGCAGTGGTTACGTCCTATAGTCCTCACAATATTGGTGTGATATTTACTTGTGTAGCAGGCAGTGGTTACGTCATATAGTCCTCACAGTAGTGGTGTGATATTTACTTGTGTAGCAGGCAGTGGTTACGTCGTATACATCTACAGTCTCTGGCCATCATCTAAACTAAAATTTAACTTAACACTAATAGTCCAATATTTAAACTCTACATGCTTACATATTACTTCCTAATGTGTCTTTAAACGAATAGATATTAATTAATAATATCGTTTTATCCCGTGCTTTTAAGAATGTGCGCTTATAATATTGTCTCTAATTCAGTCACAAGAAAACTGGCACTTGATTTCCAACATCAATTCGGTCCAACACCAAGCCGTGTTTATCCTATCTCCCATTTAGCTCGAGCCTGTCACACAAGTCCTGGGTTGGATCCCGATACTAAATGAAATATAGATGTTAAATGTTTTCTTGGAGGTTCAGCGAGTACCTATTTAAATTATTCCGATAACAGATTACAGCGGTGGTTGATTTTGAAACCAATACGATGCCAATGCCCACACATTCTCATCGCATGACCTCAAAACCATCCATTCGATGTTTGTTTGTTTGTTTCTTTTCTTGCGTTGGTTGATTTTGAAACCAATACGATGCAATGCCAACTCATTCACACCGTAAGACCTTGAAACCATCCATTCGAATAACTTTTTTTTTTTTTTTAAAAGTTACAATCTTTACATTGGAATGTTTTTTTTGCATTTAGATGACTCATTTTAGTCACACACTAAAATTGTCTTATTGGCTGGAGGGGGGCCCACCACGATGTTCTTGAACCCGGGCCCACGGGTACGTTGTAACGCCACTGCTGTTGGGTATTATACTATATCAATTCTTACCGTGTTCTCCTTTTGTGGTTACATTTGCAAAACAAGCCCAAGTATGTTTTTTTTAAAATCAAATACTCCTTTCAGACCTTGCGATCTATAGGGCGAATGATGTAAAGGTCATCTGTTCTTATGACACGGTTTACGAGAGTGTAATGTGGCCAGCACAACGACCATCCGCCTTTGCTTTCCCCAATTAGAGCTGGTCGGAGTCAGCGGTGTCCTAAAAGTCCCAATATTCAAAATCCCAATTTTCACCGAAATTTGAGCCCCACCCCTCTGTTCGGAGGCATGGCTAACACAGATATCATGCTCTTCCCACTAGCCTATATATATATATATATATATATATATATATATATATATATATATATATATATATATATATATATATATATATTATATATATATATATATATATATATATATATATATATATATATATATATATATATATATATATATATATATATATATATATATATATATATATATATAAACCTGTATGATTTCGTTTTCGGAGGTAGATCTCTCATTTAAACTAGCTTTTTTGTACACGTTTAATTTCGGTCATAAGTACGAAAGAGTTAAAGGCTGGAGAAACTAAATTTACTCAGAAATATTCACAGTGTGGTGGTGGTGCTCAGATTGACTTAATAGTTCAACCAATACTAATTACAACAAGAGCAGACGTCAAACGTAACCCCCACCCAATTTAAAAAAAAATAAAAAATTCTTCCCAACGTTAGCACTCGAGTCAACAACTTGGCAAAAGTATGGCAGAGTAACAGAACATGACTGGCTCAAGGTCAAACCGCGAAGCGTTTATAAGCAAAAATATAAACACCAAAATAAAAACACACTTTTTTTCTTTAACTCTTTAATTTAAACATCTTGTTTTACAGGAGACAATGCAGTGCATATACTTCTGTTCTCTTATTATCTTCATTGCAATGGAGATGTGAAAGCTAGCACAGTTATCTCTGAAGTCGTTTGGTCGAACTGATTACCTGCATTCGAGAATGCACCTTATTAAAAAAAAATTAAAAAGCTAAGAAGGAACAAAAAAACGAAACATATCTGTAAAACAGCAACATTAACCGAACCGATGCACTGCCCGGTTCTTGTTTTGTTTTGTCGTGTGAATGTTGATAAAAGAATGCCTTGATTGACGTGGCTGTTATTATTTGCAATTATTTGAATGGCTTGCTTTTAAGAGTGCAATTAAATTCGCCGAGTAGAAAAACACGTTTAATGCAAAAAATTAACGACGTCGAGGGGAAGACACTCTGGGCGCCGCTTCTGAGATGTCTCATTATCGTCAACCTACTTGGTTACTTCCCTTTTCCTTCAGTGGGAGATGTCGCTGGGAAATGTCGCATACAGTCCTTGGTTCGGTGTGAGTAAAAGTAAAGTAAGCAAGGTGCGGTCCATTGTAAGTGTGTGTGTGTGTGTGTGGGGGGGGGGAAACATACCTTCTGTTTTTATATCCGATGGTTAACGAGAGTGTCATGTGGCCAGCACAACCGCTAACTACATTAACTTCCCTATCTTTAGTCAGGTACCAATTAGTATTCAAATTCACAGTCTACAACGGGATTTAAACCCGAACTCCCTGGTTTAAAAGTCCACAGTGTATGTGGGATCTCGTATGTCGATTTAAACAAGCTTTAAGAAAACATAAGACTTTAAAGTTTAAATGTCATCAGATGGAAGAATAGTGACGGAATTTATAAAGTATGTATATATATATATATATATTACTAAATTCAATCGTTTTCCAAGATTGAAAAGTAGAACCACAAAGAAGTTATCAAAATTTAAATAAAATACTTTTTAACAAAATTAACAAAGAAGAAAACATATGCAAATACAGCCATTTCTCTCATTGCGGTAAGAATTATTTCCCCTTTTCTATATCAAACAAAAGTAATTTATTACCACTATTTAATTAACTAAATATTTTTTTATTTATTTTATTTATTAGTTCATGTTTTGCAAAGAAAATGAATAATTGTGCAAAGTTTTAACTTGATCCGAGAATGGGAAGTGGGAGAAATGACGTGTTCAAAATGTTTATTAGACAGACAGACAGACAGACAGACAGAATAAGTTTATATAAGCTTTGTAAAAACGCAAAACATGAAATGGTAAACGTCCTATAATTACGCCACGACAGCCCCACTTCATCTTGTGTTTACGTCCTCTGGTCCTAAAACGTGAATCAGTTCTAGAAGATTCCACTTCAAAATTATGTGCAGTGGGCATTAGCATAATCCCGTGTTGACAAGAGAGGATAAAATGGCGCGTAGATTTGCTTTCCCCCCCCCCCCCCTTTTTCATCTTAAGTTGAAGCAAAGTGGGACATTTTGATATGTTTTTCGAATGACATGATATGGGTTTTTTTTTTTAAATGTCTTCTATTGATTTTCGTTATGATGGATGTATCATTGGTCTGAAGAGCTCATCAGGGATTTTGACTTTAAGGATTTAACACTAACCCTTGTTCTGCGTGTTTGTGCCAGAAATGCTGAACTCTCGAAATAATTTTTTCTTGTCACGAAGATTGTCATGGCGACTGGTAAGGTTTCATAGCTAATCAATTTCATTACATAAGGACATAACTTCGTTGGTATACCGTTTGATTGTCAAAAAACTGTTGTGTAGGTTAAAACTGTAGATTCAAACTCTCCTTTGAACGTGACAGAAACATAAGAAGTGGTCAGTTTTAAAGTTTCAGTTGACAGCGGCTAACAATGAGAGACAATAATGGCCCATTCTGTTTACGCAGAATACCCAGCTCCCAGATGTCCATATCCTAATGACGGCAAAGGAGGAAAACTTGAGTTCTAAACAAACAAACAAACAAACAAACAAAAAACAAACAAACAAAAAAACTGACCGTTTTGGAAAATTAAAGCTATTTATTCCCTTGTGCTCGTGATATATTTTAATAGTTTTTTTTTTGTTATCTGAGAACTAAGAATTTAAAACGCTTTAGTGCACAATTCAGAGTTGCATAGAGAGGAGATTTGCCATTCGACACATGGAGATGGATAGGTCACACCCTTAGAAAAGATACCAGCAACAAAGTTAGGCAGGCCTTAGAATGGAACCCCCAGGGAACAAGACGCAGATGAAGACCAAAAAGAACATGACGACGCAGTGTACTTGAAGAAGCAGAGAATGGCCCATTCTGTTTACGCAGAGAGCTGGGAAGAGCTGGGACACCATCAAAAAGCTAGCAAGAGACCGTGGAGAGTGGCATGTTTTTGTCGAGGTCCTATGTTCTATGTGGAACTAGCAAGAGACCGTGGAGAGTGCCGTGTTTTTGTCGAGGCCCTATGTTCCATGAGGAACTCAAAGGAGTTATGATGATAGTGCACAATTACTGCGAAGCGCAACTTTTAGTTTCCCGCCATTTAGGTTATTGGTTCTAAATAATATGGATGTAGAATTCTCACGATAACATAAAATATTTTTTTTTATATAGAAAACTTGCTTGGGATAGTTTAATTGTTATAGTAGGCCTGAACACAGACGTTGTGTTGTGCTAGCGAGCTATTGGTCTACACTGACTACTCCTTACTAAGTCACAGGTCTGCATTTTCTTTATTACTTTAATAATTGGTCTCGGTCCAACCCACTTTCAAATCACATTAAAAAAACAAAACAAGTCAATAACTATTTTAAAAAAACACCCTCGGTTAAAAGTGCAAGAGTATTTCTTGAACGTAGCACTTCCGTGATATCATTAGGAAGGTCTGTTTTTAATTGGCTTTCTAAGACTTACACCATGGGCGTAGCCAGTATTTTTTCGGGTGTTGGGGTTGGGGGGACATTTATTTTCTTTATTACAATAATGGCATCTAGTGGAAACGTTACATAAGTCTCTTGTTTGTGATGATTTCATTTGAAATAGTGTTCTTCTTATTGGAGACCACCATCTATTACGGATAGCTCTACCTAAATTGTGCTGGTTTGCCAAATAATCCTAATCGTAAAAACAGCTAGTTATTTTTGGCTTTTCCGGTGTGCAGAATGTTAAGTAAGTAAAGTTCAGCTTACAGACCTTGCTATCCATAGGGAATATGATGTCAAGGTCATCTGATTCTGTGGCCGACGGTTAACGAGGGTGTCATGTGACCAGCACAACGATGGACCGCCTTTACTTTACCCCAACTAATGTCAGGTACCTATTAGCGCTGGATGGACTCAGAAGCGATCCTAAAGATCTAGAAAAAAAAAAATCCCATGTCTTCACCAGGATTCGAGTATTGAGTTGTATTTTGTTTTCTTTTTGAGCAATGTCAAAGACAAATTGTTCGCTCTTTTTTATCTTTGGCTTGCAGCACTAGGTAGTTGGTAATGTCAATCATTTCGTTTGGAACAGGAGGGATCTCTCACTACAGCTTCTCTGACATTGTGTAGTTAATCCAGTGTTTCCCAAACTGTGTTCCGAGGAACCCTAGTGTTCCGCGAGAACTGAAGAGGTGCTCCACGAACTACTGGAATAATAAACTAGTAGGCCATCACGTAAATTAATCCATCTGAAAAATAAGCAAAGTCTTCCGCTAAATACTCATTATGTGTTCCGTTAAGGAAAAAGTTTGGGAAACACTGACTTAATCCATTAATTTTAAAATCCTTTACAATCCATCTTTTTAATAGTTTTACTTTTTTTTTGTTCAGTTTACTTTACGTTTCCCCACATATATCCATATAGCTTTTCTTTTTTTGTTTATATGTTGCTGTGTTTTTTGTTTAAATAATGCAAACAATATACTTTTAAAAAACAAAGCTCATATTAAGTGTGATTATATCGATTGGTTTGGGTCAATGATGTAATGAAATCTGTACGATTACAAATATTTTATCGATTGTTTTTGTTTAGCGCAATTTCATGCTTTTAGTTTTCTCAATACGCTATGATCCTATCACTAGCCTGGACTAGTTGGGAACGGGGTGAGGGAAGAAACAAGGGGGTATATGGGTGATCGCTTTTTAAATGCATTTATAACAAAAAGATGAATTTGAAATCGAGGGCTAAAGCCTCCTCAACCTACTCAATGCAATATAATAACCACTGTGCCAGGAGAGTACTTATGGAAATAGAAGTTGTTTTTTTTGTTGTTGTCTTTTGTTAGTTTCAATCTTTTGTCTCTACTAAGTATAAAGGGGACTAATTCAACTTATATCACCGCATCAGTCAAGTATAATTTCTTTTCCTTGTTCGAGATAACAAACAAAACAATTAATTACCAATAGTAAATAACTAATTTATAAATTTTTTAAAAATTGATTCTTGTTTTGTCAGGTAAAAGAAATAATTGTGACAAATTTCGGCTTGATCCATGATTGGATGTGGGAGATAAAACATTTACAAACTTTTTACCCGACAGACAGACAGAGTGAGTTGATATAAGCTTAGTAAAAAAAAATAGATTATTGTGTTGAAAGTTTATCGTGATATTCTCTAATAGTAAGAAGCTCATCTCGCAAGACTTTCTTTCAAAGTCCAGAATATGGGAAATCGGTCATGGTGTAGATAGCATCATTTTACATAGATGGTTTAAAGCACCACTCGTTATGTGCGCGTCATTAGAGAAGGTTGATATGGGGAAGCGGGAATTCCCGGAGGGGAAAGACTGCGTCATTATTCCACTAGTATGGATAACACATAGACGCCGCCATTGTCTTAGATTCCAATAGGTGGTTTGAGAGAGGCAGGATGGAAAGGTGGACGCCTGGTGTAACGCTTGAGGGGAAGAGGGGGGATGTAACCTATCACGTGCTAATTTGACACCCGCCGTACCTGTCTGGAAGTGATACTGTCTCGGTACTCACGCACATTGGGGGGGGGGGGGAAAGGGGCCCTCGGTACATCTGTACCAGCTACACCCGCTGTTATTATAAATTCATATTTGCCACTCTTTCAAGTGTAATTACCTGTTCACTAAGCGTCATCCTTAAGTCAAGGGCGTCACCGGCCAAAGGTACTTGGGTTGTTTTCATGTTTACCCCATTGGAGAGCTCCCGCGTACATTTCGTTTCATCCAGATCTGCACCTGGGTCAGGTTGACATTTTAAGTTTTGTGTAAAATATGTTCGAAATATCATCTGTTTCTTCGCCGCCCACTTCCGGTCTCACTCCCGTTCTCCAGCACCCCCCCCCCTCCTCGTTTCCTGAATTTGTTTTACAAAACATCGGGAAATCTCAAATCTCGCGGCGGCCCCCTATCAGAGAAATATTCATATTATTTTTTCGTTCGCTAGTTTTAACAATAAGATTGTTACCTTATGGACGCGCTGACTGACCACGTCCGGGGCGAACTCTTCCAAGCTCCTCCAGGTGTTCGTGACCCACGAGTTGAATTTCGGATGTTCATCACTGCTATTCATCACCACCATACATAAATATTTTTTTACAAACCTTATATCAATCAACTCATCCTGTCTGAGAGCCTGGTACAAATCTTGTACGCGCTATTTCTGCCACTCCACCATTCTCGGATCAAGTTGAAACTTCGCACAATTATTCATTGTCGATGACAGCACTTGAATCAATAAACAAAATTAAACAATTCGTTAATTATTGAAACAAAAAAGGTTCCCCTTTTCCGACCAGGCGTTCTATGGGGCAGGTGATGTCAAGGTCGTCTGTGGGCCAAAGAAACAGATGACAGTCAATTATTTGGTCGTTATTGTATTGTTGTAACTCCGCTCCCGCGCCGACCCCGATGATGCGTATCAGAGCACCGTTGAACACGAGTAGGAGAATACTTGTGGATTCTACGGGGAAGACTGTTGTAGATCCGGCTGAAGGGATCTGCAGGTTAAGGAAGTCTGAACTGTCTGGGGCTAAGTGCTGTCCCGAGTGATACCAGTGAACTGGAGGACCTGGAGCGACACTGGGAAGTGTGTCGGTCGTCTGTTCTAGTGTTAAGTGTTAAGCATGACGCGTTGGACGTAATCATCTTCTTTTTTGAAGTAACCCCTGTATTATATAAGATAAGTATTATTTTATAGAACTTAAGACATTACTCCCTGTGACTTGATAGCTGAAGTCCATGTCTAACTATTTGTTTTAAAAGCTGTAAACAAATACATCGTCAATTATTACCTCCGTCCTTTCGTTGAGTGCTTGCATTAAAATTGCTACAATATTAATTTTGTTTTATTCAGGAAAGGGGAGATAGTTCTTGCAGTATTGATAGATGTGATAGCTTTGCGGTTATTTACCTTACAGAAGCTTTGTTTTTTTTTTAAAAGCATCTTTTATGTATTTGCTTGTTACTTAAACCAATATCTCTTACAGTAATACATAAATCTTAATATAGTTTGTGTGAAGTCAACAAAATGATAGAAAAAATAAAAACAAGAGTAAAAACTTATATAAAACAGTTGTACAGAAAAATGAAATATTTTAAAATTAAATTAATATTTTAGAACAATACATTTGTAATTTTTTTTTACTTTCTGACGTCTGCTTCGTGAAAGTATTCGATTTCACTGTCAGACATGAACAAACTTCAACTGTCTTGTAGACTGGTGGATAACATAATGTGTGTGTGTTTGTGCGCGTATGCTTATTTTGGAAGTTTGTAAATGGTTTTTATTACAAAGCATATACCCACTCACTCCGTCCGTCTGTCTGTCCGTCTGTCTGTCTGATACAATTTGTGACACGTTATTTCTTCCAACGTCCCATTTTGAGATGAAGATGAAACTTTGCACAATTATTCGTTGTCACTAACAAAACATAAATGTCCGTCAAAACAAATTAACCAATTAATTAGTTAGTAAGTGGTATAGAAAAACGGAAACAATTTTACAGTATTGAGATATATATCTGTAAATGTACAGATTTTTCCTACATAAGTTTTGCTTTTTTTTTATTTTATATTTTGCTTCTTACATTTACATATTAACAATATTATATATTATGCATCATCCAGGGTTGGCATTGGAGTCAAGGGAGACCTAGGGTTGATGAGGGTGCCTATCGTGGCGCCCTCATGGAACCATCTGCGATAGAAGTTAGATAGGCTAACGGGAATGAAAAGAATTCCTACAGACTCTTAATAGATAGTCTCGACCAGGTTTAGGGGTGAAAACTACGGGCTACGCCACCATATGTCTCATAGTGGCGCTAGGGTGGAAAAAGTCATAAGAGGAAACCATCAAGCTTTTGGAAAGCAAACCGAAACTTCCGCAGGGGATGCCTAAGGGGTGCGAAAGCATTCTCATTGCATAGGTCGGAGATGCAACCATGACAACGATCAACACACCGTTCCTCAAGGGAACTTTTCACACATGGGGAGTCCAGCAAGGTTAGTGTGGCAAAGAGAAGGAAGATGGCGGGGGTACCCCCGGATGTGCTCGGCCTTCCGCCACGCCTCTAGCCCGTGCTTCCGGAGCTAGAAATAGGAGTGTGGTCAAAGACACCAACTTGTATCTCCTTCAAACAGAACGATCTGATCAGTCTGGCTAGCGAAAGGGAACTCTTGATCTTTTTGTGCTGGCCTAGAGTTTTTTTTTTAGAGAGTTCAGCTCAACTGCATAAACAGTTTTAAAAGAGGTGGAATCATCTCTAGCTTTTACGACAGCAACGCCCCCTATCTTCAATTATTTCCAGGCCCTACCTTCTACTAAGCCCAGAACTGATTAGACCCAAAGTAGAATACCAAACACCTGCAACAATAACCAGTCTCATTCTGTGTATACATTCTACTAATTAAAAACGCATGCACCAAATTCATTTAATCTTTACCATATGTCGCCCATGTTTGTGTTCTAAAGTAAACAGAAAGCAAATGTCATATACATCCTTCCATAATGACACCAAGTTATGAGTTATTGCTTGGAAATTATCCAAAACATAACAGTACAGCTTAAGTCCTTCAATGTGACGTTTACCCATCTAAAGACGCCAATAATCTATTTGGATTATGTCTAATTCACAACTGGATATTCCACCACCCCAGGTGGTAACTGCGCTTTAGTTCTAGGGGCTATAGTTCCTCCGATAAGTACCAGTTCTCTCTCTCTTTCTCTTTCTCTGACTCTCTCTCTCTCTCTATCTATCTATCCATCTATCTATCTATCTATCTATCTATATATCTATCTATCTATCTATCTATCTATCTATCTATCTATCTATCTGTCTGTCTGTCTATCTGTCTGTCCGTCCGTCCGTCCGTCCGTCCGTCCGTCCGTCCGTCCGTCCATCCACCCATCCATCCATCTATCTATCCATCCATCCATCCTCCATTTATCCATCCATCCATCCATCCATTCATCCTTCCATCCATCCATCTATCTATCTTTCTGACTGTTGATCTGTCTACATTATTATTCTTTCTATTAGTATGTCTCTCTTTGCGTCGTAACAGCCGTCTTTCTAAGTGCGTTGAACATTAATACTGTCTATTAGAATAATAAAACAAACATTTAAAAAGTGGCAGATGAAAAACAGGCACCCGTAGGCATGTTATTCCAGACGTTTCCTTTAATATTATTTGTGTCGTTGAGTTCATTCGGTTCTAAAATAACTGTAAAATAATAAATTTTAAAAAGTAATTTTAAATTCAATAGGAAATATGAAGGTAGAATAATATAAAGTGTCAAGTATTATTTCAATCTGAAAAAGATTTTGATCGCTGACAATATAAAAAAAAATGGCTGTAGTGCTTGTATGCTGGCATCACTTGTCATAAAGCGGACATTTTGACAACAGCTGATACTGGGGGAATGAGTCTGAATCATTTCAAACAAAATGTTTATTTGACAAAAAGAAATACATATGTATACACATAAATAGATACATACATACACACACACGCGCGTGATTTGGCCGAATCCCAATCTTGTGCTTTAATCAGAAGATTTAAGATGTAGAGAAAGACTTTTTTTTGTTATCCGAAACGTTTAATACAAAATGAAAATGTTACCTGTTTCCTCTCTGATCGTCTGCTCTGGTAGATATTTGAAGGACTAAATATCATCTGTTCTGGTAGATATTTGAAGAACTAAATATCGTATGCAATGGTAGATATTTGAAGGACTAAATATCGTCTGCTATGGTAAATATTTTAAGGACTAAATATCGTCTGCTATGGTAGATATTTGAAGGAATGGTAGATATTTGAAGAAGTAATACCAAAATACCTTAAAACCTTAGTAATAAATTTTCAAAGCATTAGGAACAAAACAGCAGACTTAGAAATTTTATTAGAATGTGAGAAACCAGACATAATTGCAGGAACAGAAACTTGGCTACATCCTGAAATTTATAATGCAGAAATTTTCAATAGTAATTATGAAATTTTTAGAAAAAATAGGGCTGATAATCATGGAGGAGTTCTTCTAGCAATAAAAAACACTCTTATAGCAGAAGAAATTACCTTACCTAACTCAAAAAATATAGAATCAACATTTTGTAAAATTAATACCACCTCAACATCCCTAATAATAGGCAGCATTTACAGACCACCAAAATCTAGTTTAGAATACCTGCAGGAACTATGTAATCATATTACTACACTTAAAGAGACAAATAAAAATGCAGTTTTTTGGATTATGGGTGATTTCAACCTACCTGATATAAATTGGAAAACACTAACCATAGATAAACACCAAAACCTTAAAAAAAGACATTAACCAACCAGTCTATGACCTCTGGAATTTCATTAAAAACCATCTTAAAAGCATTATAGAAAATCATATACCAACTAAGTACATATCAAACAAAATAAATAAATGCTGGTTTAATAATAGACCAAAGAAGCTTTGTAAACAGAAGGAAAACCTATATAGAAAATTTAAAGAAACTAAGGCAGAAAGAGTTTACAAAAAGTATATAAAAATTAAACACTTAACCCAAAAAGTAAGCAGACAGCTGCAGAGTGAATACATAAACAATGTAATATCTAAAGATAACAACAAAAACCTATGGTCATACATTAAGTCTAAGAAAATGGAAACAACAGGCATAGCGCCATTAAAAGATGAACATAACATAATACATAATGATAATGAAACTAAAGCAAACATCCTAAACAAATACTTTGCATCAGCATTCTCAGCTCCAGGAGACAAAGATATATTACTGAATTTGAACCAAGTTGACAACATAGAAGATATAGTAGTAAAAGAAAATGGAATTCAAAAACTATTAGCCAACACCAAACCAAATAAAGCGTCTGGACCTGATGATATTTCAGCTAGATTACTCAAAGAACTAAGCAATGAGCTAGCCCCAGTGTTCAAAATACTCTTTCAGGCTTCACTTAACCAGGGCAGAGTACCAAAGGACTGGAAAGAAGCTAATGTCACCCCCCTATTTAAAAAAGGAGAAAAATCTGACCCAGGAAACTACAGACCAGTATCACTTACCAGCATCACATGTAAAATCCTAGAACACATAATATGTAGCAACATCATAAACCACTTAGACAAACAAAATGTCCTCACACCATACCAACATGGCTTTAGGAAATATAGATCATGTGAAACACAACTAATAGGACTAATTGATGATTTTTCTAAAGGTTTAGATAATAGTGAACAAATAGATGCTATCTTACTAGATTTTTCTAAGGCTTTTGACAAAGTTCACCACCATAGTTTGCTTAAAAAATTACAATATTTTGGCATTAATGGTCCACTGCATCAGTGGATTAAGGATTTTCTGATAGGGAGAGAACAAACTGTAATAATAAATGGCTCTAAATCAACACCGATAACAGTAAACTCAGGCGTACCTCAAGGAACAGTCTTGGGTCCACTACTATTTTTAATTTACATAAATGATTTACCAAATTGCATTAGTTCAGAAACAAAAGTCAGATTATTTGCAGACGATAGCATAATATATAGAACAATAAAAACAACACAAGACACAGATATTTTACAAAGAGAATTAGATGAATTACAGAAATGGGAATCAAATTGGAGCATGTCTTTCCACCCAGAAAAATGTCAGTTGTTAAGAGTAACAAAAAAACTAAAACGAATTAATTCCACTTATCTTATTCATGGTAAACCAGTAACACAGGCTAAAAACGCGAAAAACTGTCATGGAATCCACATATTGATGAAACTATAAAAAAATCAAACAAAGCATTAGGATTTATTAAAAGAGATTTCTATAAATCAAATTAGAACATAAAACTAAAATGTTATTTAACCTTGGTTAGGCCAATAATAGAATATGCATCCTCCGTTTGGGACCCCTCAACTCAAGAAAACATTAAGAAACTGGAACAGACACAAAATAGAGCAGTGAGATTCATTACAAATGAATATTCACATTTGACTAGAGTAACACCTATAGTAAAATCACTAAATTTAGAAAGCCTTCAGAACAGAAGACTCAAAAGTAAAGTAGCAATTTAACATAAAACACTAAACCATAATCTTCAAATACAAAAACAAAATTTAATAAAATACTCTGAAAGACACAAAGATAAAGGCACATTCCTCGTCCCATATGCTAGGACAAATTCGTACAAATACTCCTTCTTCCCTAGTGCTATTAGAGCATGGAATGGGTTGCCTGAGCTAGCCAGGAAAACCAATGACTTGGCAGAATTTAAATCATTGGTTAATATGCATGACTAAATGCATGACGCGTAGGACGTAATCATCTTCTTTTTTGAAGTAACGTCTGTATTATATAAGATAAGATTAGATAAGGACTAAATATCGTCTGTTCTGGTAGATATTTGAAGGACTAAATATCATCTTTTCTGGTAGATATTTGAAGGACTAAAGACCGTCTGTTCTGGTAGATATTTGAAGGACTAAATATCGTCTGCTATGGTAGATATTTGAAGGACTAAATATCCTCTGTTTTGGTAGATATTTGAAGGACTAAATATCGTCTGTTCTGGTAGATATTTGAAGAACTAAATATCGTCTGCTATGGTAGATATTTGAAGGACTAAATATCGTCTGTTCTGGTAGATATTTGAAGAACTAAATATCGTCTGTTCTGGTAAATATTTGAAGGATTAAATATCGTCTGTTCTGGTAAATATTTGAAGGATTTAACTAATGAACTTGAAATGACTTGAGTAACTTCTTTATGAACAAGACTAAATAGAAGTTTGTTTACAATAAAGACAAAATCAGCTTGTGATAAAATGAGATAAATGTATTAGACTTTAGTAATAAAACATACTTAACATTTTCTCTCCAAATCGACGATGCCAACGTTGATTGACTCCCATGAAACTAAATTGATTTTTGGATTTATAAACTTTAATTTGTAAAGTGTAAAAAGAGCCAGCATTCTCCTAGAATTCAACACCAAATACAACATTTTCTGATGACAAAAAAAGTTATTGAAGTTTAATCATAACAGAATAGTGAAATACCAATGAGCAAAATGAATAATACTATCGGAACGAGGAAAATAATTATCATAAGATCAAACAATAATGAAATCATAATATCAAACAATAGTGAAATCATAAGATCACACATTAATGAAATTATAATATCAAACAATCTGGCAATTCATTTTTTACTCAAGTGACCTGGGACCTATAAATAGTATCATTGCTTACCCTACGCAAATAAAAATCCTGAAGTTAAAATCACGAGAGTAGTTCCTTTGGCTTTATGCCTACCAACTATGAATCGCCTTCCATTATCTTCTGTGAGTTGAAGCCAAATGTATCATCTAACCTTTCTTTGCATCCATTTATCTATAGATAAAGGACACATGAGCAATTCTTGGCCTTTATCGAGCGCCCTATTCAACGCCTCTGATATTTATAAAATTTAGCCAGACTCATTCTGTAATCTTGGTGGCATTCTGTTAAGGGGAGGTACACCTAAAAAATCTATTTACGTTAATATTTATCAGAAATTTATCAAACTTGTATGGTTGATACAGTAATTCATCCTGATTTTAAAAACATAGAAAAAATGTGTTTGACTTTTGTGGTTGCCATGGAAACGGCCGCCATCTTGTTTTTTGTATATGATTTTTAAAATGCTATTTCTCTTTAACTAATAGACAAATATAAGTCAAATCTGTTTCATTTGAAAAAGAAAACAACAAAGAATAAAGTGACATCTCAAAATTTATTATATTTTAATATTTGTTTTTAAAATGTAACAGTAAAGTTAATCATTCATTTTTTTAAAGAAAAATATATATTTTTTTACATTCATGTCCATAGAAAATGAAAACCTAACAAGATATTTAAAAAAATCAAGATGTCACATGAAAGTATTACAATAGATCTTTAAGTGTTTCAAATTTCATGTAAATATCTGTAATGGTTCTAAAGATATATAAATTTTAGTGAATGCATTTTTGGAAAACGGCCATTTTGAGAAAAACTGATTTTAAATAAAATGATGTTTGTAAAACTAAGTTAACTAACTATATTTGAATATATAAAACTTGTAAGTTAAAGAACAACATGTAAACTAGTGTTATTCAAAATGTCACATCATTAAACCAACTAGTTTTTAAGTTATAAGACTTTTAAGAAGACTAATCAAGAAAAAACAGAAATGAGAAAAAAAGCAAAAATTGAGAACTTCCATAAAAGATTTAAAATTGTCCAGATGAATATGAAACTCCTTCAGCTTCAATAAACTGCAATTCTTTACGTGCCTTAGCCTCCTTTCTTAACAACAGTCTCCTTTTTACAACTTGTTGTTTTTTATAAGCTGCATTTTTCAAGCGTTTCTTAAGTCTCAATAATCCAAGTCGCTGGCTGCTTTTGCTTACCTGGCAGTTGAAAAAACTTTTTATTTCACTACCAAAAGAAAAGCCAAAATTGAATTGTCCTGCTGCAGCTAAAACAGAAAAGTTAACTTTTTTTAGTGAAGAAAATCTTGATTTGCTGCAAATATTCCAAATACATGAATGAAAAGACTCATTCGCATTTTGAGTTGAGCCAAGCAAACATCGTTGTAGAAGTTGAGGCTCTGACAATCTTTTGTATATAGGCTTCAGATGTTCTGCTAGTAAGTCATAATTGAGAGGCGTATGTATATGGAGATTGTGTTTACCAGGCTTTACATTTTTTGCCTCACAAGACTTATAAAAACACCAAGAATCTGCACCTGAAAGACACAGATGATGCATCGGCCTCTTATCGGTCGAAAAATTGTGATACATGCTCGCAAGTATAGCATTTCTCATTTGCTTAGCATCATTATGTTTCCGTATCGCTCTAGTGTAATACTGGGACAGTTTTTTGATTGTTTGTTGTGTAAGTTTACCTACACCATTACCTCCAAGTGAAATTCCTTTCTTGCTACAATCTGTAACCAAATTACGGAGTGAAGTGCCCATCCTTTTCCCCACATGGTTGACACACTCTTCTTTTGTTATAGGTACATCTCCATAGGGTTTTATTTCACAGACTTTATTAATGGCTTTAGAATCACCATCTGACAACATAGTGGTGTAGCGCAATTTGAACTTCTCAATAGATCTCCTCCACAAGATCTCGGCCGCATGTGTTTCCATCATTCCAGATGATCCTGAAAAATTTAAAACAAAAAGTTAATGGAAAGACAATAAACTGTTTTGTATGCTGTTTTTAAATAATTTAAAAAAACATGTCAGTATAAAAATGAATCTAGATTTTAATTACTGTAAAAGGTTTTAAAACAATAGAAAAATATCTCACCTGTATAGTTGATATCACAATCAGGTTTGTGGGATTCAAACCATTCTTTGTAGTGTGCAGGAGATTGTGCTTTTAGTCTAGTACCAGTTGTGCTACAAGTTTGGCAAAAGCTAGATAGTACTTCAAAATCAATGACATAGCCTGTCAATACATCTATGACACAGCTAACACCTATCATTGATTTATGTCCTCTGGTCATCCAAGTACCATCAAATGAAATGGCAATGTCCAAAATGTCATCATCACTTAGAGCTGAATTGCTATTTTTTGCATGTTCCTTTCTTACAAGTCGAATAGTTTTACTATGCAAAGCCTGACGAACATCTTCAGCATCCTTATAAATGGACTTTGTCCTGTTGTAGACATGATTGGCTGATAGACCCGGTAGGTCTAAATGTTCACAAAATTTGTTGAAAGTTAATGGTCCTAGTCCACACAATGAGGAGGCAACAACAGCAGATGTGTTGATGGAAAATTTTTTATCATTGAGTGAGCGTTCAGATGTAAAAACATCATTCACCACAGTGCCACAATTATCGCAGTAAAGTTTCAGTTTTAATACAAGTCCGAAACGACTGTTGTCATCTGAATGCAAAGTTAGACCATCAGCATTACAATAAGGACACAGAAGAGGTGAAAGCAATTTTTCAATTTGACTAATGTCAATGATTGTTCTATATGTCTGTTTAGCTGACTGGTCATTAAATAGAGAGCTAGAGCTTCCAATGTCCATAGCAGGAATATCAACAGTTTTTTTTTTGGAACTTGTTTGCAAAGACAACAACACCGACGAGTTAGCTGGAGTTGAAGGAGCTGGTGTTACTTTGTCTAGATCTAGTTCATGATCTTTTCGACATAGGCCAACAGTGTTCTTCATCTTGGCAATCTTGCGAGCCTCTAGAAGTTGTTTACTTCTTTTTTTTAATCTTCCCATGGCTAGCACTAGAGCTAGAATGTCTAGAGCAGTAGAGCTAGATGATACTAATGCTAGTAGATGTGATGATAATTATGGATAAGACTTAGATCTAGTCAAGCTCAAATAAGAATGAACTTGAAGACAATCACTGAATAAGTCACAATCGTAGAACTTAGAAGTCTAAGCTCTAGAATATTATCAATATAGATCTAGACTATATATTTTATAAATCGAATCTATATAAATCTAGACTAGAATAATATGATATCCACAGGCAATCCAGCAGAGTCGCCAGAAAGACTAGTCTGATTAGTTATAGTATTAGAATTATTAGATCTACAACAATTTTTCACATACGATAATTTCAACACGCTGTAGACAGTTCAGCCATTTATTTTCGATAACCTGAGGTACACAAAGTCGCTAGGGGAATCCTAAGAATAGACCAATCAGAACGCAGCATTTATTGCGGGGCTATATTTACACCAAAACTAATCAAAAAGAGTACGTAAGTTTCTAAATATAGCGAAAATGTGCTAATAAAAGATTAGGAAGTGATGCCAAATCTTAAAAGACATTTGGACGCTGAACAAATTGATACCAAATATGACTATTTTATTTGCAATGCACAAATTTTTTTTAACCTGTAACTATGGAGAATTTTTGCATTTTCTTATAAAATCGTCATTAATATACACCCGAAAAATGTAAAAAAATATGTTTTAAAGCATTATTTAAAAAAAATTAAAGTACTTATCAAGTAAATAAATGGATAAGCTATCTAAATATGTTTAAATCTAAAAATCGATTTTTGGGTCCAAAATTTCGATTTCCAAAGGTGATCCTCCCCTTAAGAAAATTCCATATCAGTGCTCTAGAGATTCCCGAGCTATTTTTAGCAGCTGAGAGTTATCCTAGCAAGAACAAGCAGATTTAAGGTGTGATGACGCAATAGTAGAACTTCATCTAGTTGCTAACTTCCGCTGTAAGAGATAGCCCTAGCTGGCGGCATTATCTCGAACACGTGACCACGAAATACGAATGTTTGATTCTGCCGTCTTATATTTTCCTCACCGGAAAGATAGTGCCATCCTCCTGTAACAGAATGTGTTAACTACACTGTATATTGTAAACATATCTATTCTGAACTGAAAGCCATCTTGTTTACAGATTAAAGTGCAGCCTCTCTTTTTTTAAATTACTAGCATGAAGAAAGACAAATCTGTTAATCTTAGTGTACTTAATCCCAAAACTATCTTTTACACCTGGAAGTGCTCGCGACCTGGTGTTATTCTTATCTGCTATTAGATACCTTATACCAGCACGGGGTTGAACTACTAACCAGAAGGTTTGCATAAATCCACGAACGTGTATTGATTCCACAATATTACCTGTTCAGCCGTGTTGAACTGAACCAACGTACACTTACACCTAATTAAAGTTCGATAACACCTGACTGGATATAGCCAGAACATAATCCGAGACTCAAACTCACGGCTTAAGGCTCAGTATCTAAGCTCTTTAATCATTTCGCCCACCACCGAAGACATGTTAAACCTACAGCCGACTGGTTCAACTTTTAGCTGTTTGTGGTGGAATAAGTCCGCCGATCGGTTCGTTTGCACTTCCCGATGGGGACGATGGCCTGCGACTCCTAGGGGTAAAGTCTTAGAGCCACAACGTGGTAAATATTTTGTTGGTATTATATAGGTACATAGACAGGCACAAGCAAAACGCGAAGCTTAATTAATTTGTGGAAGAACAAATATTTAATAAAGATTAATTAAGAAGAAATACAATCAGCGAGTAAGGGGGGGGGGGTGTACAGGAAGATTTAGGATTGTATGATAACGTTTAAGATAATATCATCATTGGGATGTTGCTCATAGAGATTCGTGTATGGTTTGCTTATTCGGCTGTCTCTCACTTATCTGTTATTCAAGGTTCTCCTTCGGGGTGGGCCCTGGCTGGTGCCCTGCAGGTAGGCAGGCACTGGGGTGATGAATATGAGGATGCCACGCGGTGGGCTTACTCCCGTGGTAGTTGCAGACCGGTCCTGGGACTTCAGCCTGGAATGCTTTCAGTTCTTAGCCGAGGGTGATGAGTGACTCACCCTCAGCGGGAATGTGTAGACATCTGCTGAGGTCTGCCTTCAGGCAACAAAACACGCCAGCCCTGGTGTAGGAGGCAATGAAACGAGACATGAGAGGAGCCTGAATTATTAAACCATATTGTCTGGTTGGCGAGGGGCGCATCCTTGATAGGAGCGTCTCCCTCAGACTAACTAAGCTACATGTTAACGACATTTCACTAAGTTTGATAATAATTGCTATACAAATGATATAATAACAATATTACGAATACACATATTAATATACAAGGCAGGGGCATAAATGGGGAGGGAAACAGGGGGGGCGTATTACAGGGTCGTAGCCCCTGTGACCTCATTGACCTACAGGTAAACAAATCCGCGGTCGCTCGTGACCAGAGGACCTTGACAAGAAGAAAAGGGGGGGGGGGGTAGAAAAGGGCACATAACTCTGCCGGCCAACAAGCCGAAACTAGTGGGGTGGGCACACGAGACTCATTCTCGGGCCTAAGGATGCATGGTAACAGCACAGCGTGTGCATAGCAAGAACAAGCATAATTATAATGTATATAAATGTGCACATATACAATACATATGCACAGGTAGGGAAAAAATCTAGACGTGAGTAGGTCCAGATGAATATGGATATGAATGAATAACAAATGCATAAATAGACATAAGAATTAACTAAATTGTAAGGTGGATGTCCACCGTTGGGAATACAGCCGACATTGGCGAGTTATTACGGAGCACATATTCATAGAGATTTACAAATATAATATTTGGAAGCAAACAAGTGTTAACATGGTAATGATACATGAATATAAATGTTACAGGCGAAGACACACTAAATAATAATGATAAAGTTTTTCCAACTCACCCGCTTTGCCTCACACAAGTTCCCAAATGAATCGTTGACTTGAGAGTCTTCTGACTTCTCAGTGATTCTGATCTAGAATGGCATTAACCTGAAACTTTCGTCTCCGGCTTTTATAGGTTCCCGAGCGGTATGTTAAGAGTAGTGACGATCCAATGGCCAGCGAGTCTTTTGAGTTTAGAATTGTCAAATTGGACCGATCTTTCGTTTGGGGCTCACTCACCTGACTTCTTTAACCCGCGTCCCGGGGGGGGGGGAGGACGAAGTAGGATGAAAGCGGAACCATGCAACAATTATCAGGCTGGACCATCGCTCGATGGTACAGCAGACGGGAACGATTTGAATAGCCCTGGGCGTCAGGAGTGTCGACTCAAAGGGATGTACGTGGACACCAAAATTTAATGTCCCTGGACTTCACGGTTGCGAGCTTTTGTTTCGCGTTTGGGGCGTAACTTTCAATTTTAATGTTCCTGAACTTAACGGCTACGTACGTTTGTTTCGGCGTTTGGGTGTAACTTGGGATGTGTGTTTATGGTCTATAATTTGGGGGGTTAGATCTAACCTTGGTGTAATAGGATATTAGTGTTCTACACTGGTCGGTTTAGTGTTAAAAGGGGATATACAATGCTAGCTAGTGGTAAAAAAGGGGGGGGGTAGTTCCGCACTGGTCAGTTCTGTATTGAGAGGACGTATTTCGTCACAATGTTTAAACCTCAGATATTTGCTCAATTAGCTCAAAATCCAGGGGATCCTACGCATTGGACGTTGGTATCAAATATTACATAAAAAATAATGACATCTTGAAATAGCACATTAAGTAATAACAAAATGGGATCATTCATTAGAGTTACATAGAAATGACATCATGGGGTCACAAAGAAATGACATCATGAGATCACACTAAAATGACAACATAGGGTCACACAGAAATGACATCATGGGATCACTCAATGATATAAGCATGGAGTCACACAGAAATGACATCATGGGATCACACAGCAATGACATCATGGGAGCACACAGAAATGACATCATGGGATCAGTCAAAATGGGGTCACACAGAAATGACATGGGATAACACAATACAGAAATCGTAAGAATCAAACAATAATGATAAAATGAGATCACACATTAAAGCAATAATAAGATCAAACATGAATGGTATCACAAGATCACACGAACCACTCATCAGAGCTAACCACTGTCGAAAAACAAAATGTAAACTATGGCCACATCACAAAGTCCTCAGGGGTCGTAAAGACCTTCCTACAGGAAACAGTACCAGGAAGAAGACGGAGAAGAGGCAGGGGAAGCGATGGGAAAATATCAAAGAATGGACATGCCTGTCAGTAAATGAAATTCTAAGGCCAAAGGACAAAGAGAAGAAACAGTAATATATTTTGGGGAAGGCCACTAACACTTTAGCTATTGTATTGTCCAGCAAAGAAATCAATACAGACCACCTAGTAGGATTACCAGGCCATCAGCCACTGCAGCTTACTCTATCAGAGACTCGGGAGACCAGAAGAATTTCAACGGTGGAACAGTAGCGCGAAAGCTTTGCCACGAATCACACCTATCTACAGACCGCCAGCAACATCGCCCCACAACGGCTCCTAGAAAAATGTCCCACATTAGGAAGGTATTATTTATTTTAGCGATCACCTGATATTATAAAAGGTCACTTTAATTGGATATAATGTCATCATTAGTGGTATCATTAGTGTGTATGTATACCCAGCACTTTTGTTTCCTGTAACCTTAATTTTTAGATATTCCCAGCTCTTGCAAGTTCGCCACTTATCACAACGCTCTTCCTTACAATTTCAATCTTATTCGCCCCCCCCCCCTCCTTTTTTTGTCGGAGAGGCGACTCTTCTTTTTTGCGTACATATATTTTTTTTTATTCCGAGAGAGGGAGAGAGAGAATGAATTAACTAAAACACACACACAGTCACACACACACAGACGCACTCACTCACTCCACACACTACCTATGAAAGCGTTTCGCGGTGTGGCTAACAGATGTCCAAGGTTGAATGTCATTGGTATCAAAAGTACTCGTCCAAAAGTACAAACATCGTCTGTCCATCAGGATGACCAATGTGAAAGGACTGTACTTTTGTGACAGAACGTCTCCTGCCCTTCTAAGTGGGAAAACCCGGAACCAAAAACAAAACTTTTTTTTTATTCCTAAAATATCATCGAAGAATGTTAAGCCTTCAACTTGTCTAAAAATATAACCTTTCTGTACCCCCCAAGAAAGAAAGTTTCTGGTGTCCTCTTTTAATCCCCATAAAGAGCCTTTTGTGTGTGTGTGTGTGTGTTTGTCCGTGTCTGTGTGGAGGAAACGAAATCAGACAGCAGACGACAAAGCCGGAAATGCGATCACGTGAGATATCCTGTCAAAGGTTATGTTCCAACAGATGGAACACGTGACACAAGACATGGAAATTTTAACATTTTGAGCATTGACTAATTCTGGAGCGACAGAGTTTGCCGCAGTTCGTACATGCATACTATTACATTTTTAGGCTAAGCTGAAAACCAAAGGGTTGGTTAACGGGTGAGTGGAGATAATTTTTGGCAGAAAACAAAAACAACAACAAAAAAACAAGCAAAATATCTTTAAAAAAACAAAGCTTATGTAAAGGGGAAGAACTCCATCCTTAAAACTAAATCTACTAATAATCAGAAGTTATTTCCCTTATTCGATATCAAACAAAATAATTAATTACCATTAATTATTTGACTAATTGGGTATTTTTGTTTAATGAATCATGTTTTGTTAGGTACAATAAATAGTCGTTTAAAGCATGAAATTGATCGGAAAATGCGTGAGGGAGAAAAAGCGTTAACAATTATTTCAGGGGATTAAACCCAACAAGTTTAGCCATCGATAATCGAATTTTAATGTTAGATTCTTTTACTATAAGTTCTTGCCCACCCTATTCCATTTTAACAATCGTTGATTGTTTACCGCGAGACAAATGATAGTAATTAAATGTTTGTAAAATGTTTCACATGTTTCGAATGTTCCTTCTGAGCTGAAGATAATTTACTTCCTAGTCCAAACCTGGGATGTGTGTTTATGGCCTATAATTTGGGATGTTTGTGTTCTACACTGGTCGGTTTAGTGTTAAAAGGGGCTATATAATGCTAACTAGTGGTAAAAAGGGGGGGTAGTTCCGCACTAGTCAGTTCTACATTGAGAGGACGTATTTTGTCACAATTATATAAAGAAATAGAGGGAGACAGTGAATTAGAGAGAGAGAGAGAGAGCGAGAAAGAAAGAAAGAGAGAAGAGAAAGAGAAAGAGAGAGTAAAGGAAAAAGAGAGAGAAAGAGAAAAGGAAGGATAAAGAGAAAAAGAATAGAAGGTAAAAGAAAGAAAATGAGAAAAAAGATATTGAGTAAAAAAGAGGGATTGAGGAAAGAGAAGTGAGAGAGAAAAAGAGAAAGACAGAGACAGAAAGAGAGTCAGAGAAAGAGTAAGAACATGGAAACAGAGAGAGAGAGAAAGAGAGAGAGAGAGAGAAAGAGAAAGATGGAGAAATGATTAATATAAGAATCTTAATTACAAGATAACTATTTCCACTAATGACCCGCCACCAAAAACTCTGCCAAAAAAAACCCAGAATCTCGTTCCTTGTCTTCGGTCTAGTATTCAGCTAGAAATAAACTCAGATACAGGAACTCCGCTGTCAATTGTGCCTAATCCAGACTTATATCATGTTCTTCTTCCCGTGCAGCTGTGTGCCATTCACCTGCCAACTCTGTCAATATTTTCCCAAGAAAATATCCAAGCAATCTCTAGCGATCAAAACTTGCAGTTTTAAGACTATATTTGTTGTATTTTTTTTTGTTTTGTTTTGCTGGTTGCGAAATTCTTAACTTCATATTTTTTAAGGAAGCTGATCAAGTCTTTAAAAGAAATGTTCATTTAATATATCTTGAGCTTAAAAGAGCTTAACACGTTTATCTAATGAGATAGCCATCTCTTTCAACAGCATTCCGGAATCTTCTTGCCGCACATGTTTTTAATGATAAATTAGTTGTTCTTTTAAAACCGATTCTACAATAGTGTGAAGCATCCATTTAAATGTACAAAACAAGTGAATTAGATAACGCTCTGATCATCAATTATTTTTTTTCAGCCACTATATTATTATATGATCAAAGCCGGCCTTAGGCCGATTATTCTAATTTGCTGCCAATTGGATGCCGAGCCTACCCCGCAATTTATATTTAGCATATCACTATAGACTGCAAGGTTGTTAACGCCGGAAGTGGTAATGGTCTTAAGCCCATCATTACCTACAAAGTGCTTCCAATGGCATGCGTCTCAAATAGCCTCTGACAACCAGTCCAACTCCTGGCCTTCACGTGTGGCTCAGTTACTGAGCCTGGCGGAACCGTTACCACAGACAGGAGAAGGGGCAAAGGCGAGCAACTGGCGCCTAAACCAGTAAGCTTCGGGCAGAAGGGGCTCGTTAGCCTTGGTTGGCTACCCATCTAGGAGAAGGAAAACTCTGAATCCAAACCTCCGCTGCCCTGCGGCTATACCCAAACATGGGAAAGGCTTCGGGAGACAACCCTGAGGAAAAATCAGAAGCTGGTGACCCTTAGGCAGACTGTGGCACACCGTTCTACAGCCTGGCAGATCCTGCGGCGCTACTGATCCCAAACTGTACTGGATACTCCGTTCCTTTGGTCACATCAGCTGCGCGGAGAGGGGGGAACTGCTGTGTGGGCGACATCGTTCCGACCATAAACAATGCCCAGGCTTTCATCTCACTTATTCAAAGCCCTAACCCTAAAAAACTGGAGAGGACACTCCAGCTTCGCCTTAGGCGTCGGCCAAACACGGGAAGTGGCAGTCACAGGTTATAAGCTCAAATGCTCAATTGACGTAGAGCAGGGCGCCAGGGGCCACTTTCGTCGGTGGGAGGGATCCTAGGATTCCAATGGACAGCTACCGCCCGCCTCAAGCTGGGCAGCCCCCAGCCAATAAGGTGCTGTCCCGTCATGCCTGTCTTCCTCGTTTGGGTACACGAGGATAGGACAAAATCTGAAAAGCAGGCACAAAGCCAATGTACCAGTCGACATGAAGAAAAAAAAAGAGGAGCTCCACTCTTAAACTGGGCAAATGGAATGTGCGTACTCTACAAACTGGACTTAATGAAAACCTACCAGACATAGAAGATGTCAGAAAATCTGCAATAATAAACGATGAACTGTCCAGGCTCAAAGTAGACATTGCCGCCCTTCAGGAAACTCGTTTAGCTGACTCTGGATCAATCAAAGAAAAAGACTACTCCTTCTTCTGGCAAGGCAAAGCCGAAAGTGAAGTAAGGGAACATGGCGTTGGTTTTGCAGTTAAGAACACACTGCTGAACATAGTAGAGCTGAAGTGCAACGGTTCAGAAAGACTCCTATCACTACGCCTTAACACATCTATTGGACATGTGACTTTGATATGTGCCTACGCTCCTACTCTGAGTTCCACACCAGAGGCCAAAGATATGTTTTATGACAACCTTTCGTCTGCTCTTAGCGAGATCCCAACCACGGAACAGGTTATCATCCTCGGCGACCTCAATGCACGCGTTGGGTCTGACAACTCTGCATGGGACAGTTGTATTGGGCGTTTTGGTGTCGGAAAAGTAAATGAAAACGGACAAAGGCTCCTCGAGGTTTGCTCACTACACTCCCTCTGCGTCACTAATACCTATTTCAAGACTAAACCGCAGCACAGAGTATCTTGGCGGCACCCTCGCTCCAAACACTGGCACCAACTAGACCTAATCATGGTAAGACAAAAGTGCTTAAAATTTGTCAAGCTTACCAGGTCCTACCACAGTGCAGACTGCGACACAGATCACTCCTTGGTATGTTGTAAGATCAATCTCCTCCCCCAAAAAATCCACCATACCAAGCAGATTGGAAGACCCCAACCGGATGTAAGCAAGATGTGTCAACCTGATCTCCAGATACAGTTTGCGGAATCTTTTGAACGCGAGTATAAAAATATCTCTGAGAATACAGCAACTGAAAAATGGGAACACCTCAAGTCCACCATACAAAAGACTTCCCTGGAAATCTTTGGAAGAAAAATTACAAAACAAAATGATTGGTTTGACTCTAAAGCAGTTATTTTAGCACCTGTCATCAGAGCAAAGAGAGATGCACTCGCTAATTACAAGGCAAAACCTACCCAACACAACCTGCTAAACCTAAAAGAAGCTAGAGCCAATGCACAGAGGACAGCAAGGATCTGTGCCAATGAATACTGGGTAGAGCTCAGTGAGAGTATTCAGTTCGCAGCCCAAGTGGGCAACATAAGAGGGATGTACGAAGGAATCAACAAGGCTCTCGGACCCTCCCAAAACAAGACAGCACCTCTGAAATCAACCACTGGGGAAATTATCACAGACAAGGGCCAACAAATGCACAGATGGGTGGAACATTACTCCGAGCTCTACGCCACAACAAGCTCAGTCTCTGACTCAGCCCTTAAAGCCATCATACAACTACCCACAATGAACGAGCTAGATGAAACACCCACCCTTTCAGAGCTCAACAAAGCCATAGACAACATTGCTGCCCGCAAAGCACCCGGATGCGATGGTATCCCCCCAGATCTTCTAAAACAATGCAAAACTACTCTAATCCAACCTCTACACGAACTGCTTTGTAAATGTTGGCAAGAAGGTGCTGTGCCACAAGACCTGCGGGATGCTAAAATCATTACACTGTATAAGAACAAAGGTGACAGAAGCGACTGCAACAATTACAGGGGAATCTCCCTCTTAAGTATTGTAGGCAAAGTCTTTGCTCGAGTGATACTTCCCAGGCTACAAAAACTCGCTGATCGGGTCTACCCAGAATCACAATGCGGCTTCCGCTCAGGGAGATCCACGATTGACATGATTTTCTCCATCCGCCAACTCCAGGAAAAGTGCAGAGAACAAAGGATGCCTTTATACATTGCGTTTATTGACCTGACAAAGCCCTTCGATCTAGTTAGCAGAGATGGCCTCTTTAAAATTTTACAGTTAATAGGCTGCCCACCCAAGCTACTAAATGTAATCATATCTTTCCACCAAAATATGATGGGCACAGTGCAATTCAACGGTGCCAGCTCTGAAAGTTTCAGTATAAACAGCGGAGTTAAACAAGGATGTGTCCTGGCCCCAACCCTCTTTGGAATACTATTTTCACTGCTAATCCACAACGCGTTTGACAAATCCACTGAAGGCATCTATCTCCATTCCAGATTTGATGGCAAACTCCTAAATATTGCCAGACTGAGGGCCAAAACTAAAATCAGAGCCACCCTCGTAAGAGATATGCTATTCGCGGATGACGCAGCGGTAGTGGCACACACACAAGAGGAACTTCAGTCACTAATGTCCCGCTTCTCTCAGGCCTGTAAAGAATATGGCTTGACTATTAGCACGAAGAAAACAAATGTTATGGGACCACCTACTACAGCACCAACCTCCATCCTCATTGACAATAACAAGCTGGACGCCGTAAACGAATTCTGCTATCTGGGATCCACAATTACAGATGACCTGTCCCTAGAAGAGGGGATGAAAAAACGCATAGGGAAGGCTGCCTCGACATTCGCTAGACTCAGACTAAGAGTTTGGGAAAACCATAAGCTAACTACGGTGACCAAAATGGAAGTCTACAAGGCATGCGTTATGAGTACACTGCTATATGGCAGTGAATCATGGACCACCTACGCAAAGCAAGAGAGAAAACTAAACTCATTCCATTTGAGATGTCTCCGTAGGATGTTGAATGTCACATGGAAAGAAAAAGTGTGCAATACTGATATCCTTGCGCGATCAGGTATTCCCAGCATTTTTACAGCCCTCAGACAACGCCGTTTGCGCTGGCTTGGACATGTTCGCCGGATGGAGGACAAGCGCATCCCGAAAGTCATTCTCTATGGTCAACTCGCGACTGGCACAAGAAAAACTGGTCGCCCCCATCTCCGTTACATAGATGTAATAAAACGCGACCTCAAATCAGTGAACATCAATACTGACAATTGGGAAGACATAGCTCTAGACCGAAACAGGTGGAGAGAGACAGTGACAAAGAAAGCTATGGACAGTGAAAGTACATGGGTCTCAGCCCAGGAAGAAAAACGCACAAACCGAAAAACGGCCAGCTCCTCTACCACCGAAGACGGGAGTGTCTCTCCAAAATAGGGCTCCAGAGCCACATGAGGAAGTGTGCTCTGAGATGAACCATAGTCGTCCTATGACTGAAGGAGGCCAATGATGATGACGATGATGATAGACTGCATGTTCTAAAAGGGAACTTTACTTTAACTTTACGTTTAATTAATATAAGTCATGGTTCTTGTCACAGCCTTTAAAAGATGTAGCAGTTAGAGGGTTAACATAGTTAGAGTATCGTAAGGTTTGGCCTAGCTTTAATTAACCCACTGGCACCTATTGCATTTGGATTCATTCCTATGCAAGTTGTATAATAAATGTTGATATAATGATCTAATTAATAGTAACAGTTGTTATTGTAAATAAAAAATAGGAGAGGAGCCTCGCAAACATCCCTTCAATAGGGCCCCGCAATTTGTAATTCCGGCCCTGTATAGAAGGATCTGCTATTGATAAAGATTAATTGAATATTAATATACCTCGATCTGAATACGAGGCTAGCTTACAGCATCTCTTACTAAAGTGATAGGCATTGAAAGTAAACAGAGGGCAGTGTTCAAGGGAGATAAACAACAGAAAACAAAGGGCGAGTTATGTCGAGACAACAGAAAAGAAAGGATAATTTATAATTAGTATTCCATGATACGAAGTAATCATAAGCTTAGTTTCTGAAGTTCCAAGAGCCCAAGTGGATGGTCCCACAATCTGTTAAGATATCACCGTAGTTAATGCTAGAAATCAGAACAGTTCTTCCTGTTTCCTAGCTACTGATAAATATTTATATTACACGTAATCTTACATTTCTGGTGTGTTGGAGATATAAGAAACAAAGAGAAGAAAGAGAGCGAAAAGTGTATGTGTGAAGAGAGGGAGGGAGAAAGAGAGAGAGAGAAAGAGAGGGAGGGAGAAAGAGAGAGAGAAAGAGAGGGAGGGAGAAAGAGAGAGAGAAAGAGAGGGAGGGAGAAAGAGAGGGAGGGAGAAAGAGAGGGAGGGAGAAAGAGATAGAGAAAGAGAGGGAGGGAGGAAGAGAGAGAGAGAAAGAGAGGGAGGGAGAAATAGAGAGAGAGAAAGAGAGGGAGGGAGAAAGAGAGAGAGAGAAAGAGAGAGAGAGAAAGAGAGGGAGGGAAAAAGAGAGAGAAAGAGAGGGAGGGAGAAAGAGAGAGAGAGAGAGAAAGAGAGGGAGGGAGAAAGAGAGAGAGAAAGAGAGGGAGGGAAAAAGAAAAAGAGGGAGGGAGAAAGAGAGAGAGAGAGAAAGAGAGGGAGGGAGAAAGAGAGAAAGAGAGGGAGGGAGAAAGAGAGAGAGAAAGAGAGGGAGGGAGAAAGAGAGAGAGAGAGAAAGAGAGGGAGGGAGAAAGAGAGAAAGAGAAAGAGAGGGAGGGAGAAAGAGAGAAATGCATAATAAGACAATATTATATAGGCATATTACAAAATAAATATCAATAACTATACTAAAATAGTCTTTTTACGCCATCACACAACAGCAGCAAACACAAGTCAGCAAAAATGACATCAACAAAAGCTCGTCCCTAGATACCAAAACTCACAATCTCTTCTGGTACACAAAGGTAAACACTAAAAGAAGATGCGCTTGACAACTATCAGATAGATATCCAGTTAAATCTGTGTATATTGTAACAAAAAGGTATATTGAGTTTTTATTTACAAGAGAAGTCTTAAGTCTATTTATTAAAAATACATTACTCCAACATTGCTTCAGTTTTAATGGCTGTTTAGAGCTACAAGCCAACAACTTCACAACTATGGGGTCTAAACCCCTGGTTGCTTTGAGTTCAAATCCAAAAAAAAACGAGAAAATTAAATTTCGATTTTTTGTTCAAGGTGTGTTGTTTTTTTAAAAAATGTTTTTCTTACTTAAGTGCCTAGAATCACAACGGCGATCTACTAAATACCTCCTTAGTTGATACTGTCAAGGGGAGATAACAATGAATTCTGTTTCACATTTATGAATTTCTATCCTGGCTGTATCAGAGAATGACAGTAATAAGTAAATTAAAAAAAATAAATTTTAATGCATAACTAATTAGCGCTAACTTTCATCCCTAAATATTTGAGTGCGTGTGTGTATAAGGATAAGGGCTTTGTTGCATAGCGCAATAAGATTTAAGACTTTAATTTTTTTTTTTTAAATAGTTTTTTTTGTACATTTGCCAGACAGTGTAGCGTGTGTATGTGTGTATATGTGTGTCTGTATGTGTTTGTATATGTGTGTGTGTGTTTGAGAGCGCTAGAGTGTTATTTTCTCGCCATTAATACTTGTATTGTCTAGTCTCACTTCTTAGGCATGACTGCTTCTCTCTCTCTCTCTTTCTCTTGCATTGTACCCCCCCCCACCCCCATTTCCCCAAATTCCTGCTAAGCTATCCAGCTCCAGGCCTGACCAGCAATAAACTGATGGTGTTTTCTTGTTAGGGCTGCGCTCCGGGAGATGATTACCCTCGCTTTGAGTCCCCCGCTTAGCGCCACAGAGGCACGTTGTTAAGTTTTTTTTTTTTTTTCTTAAGCTTAGTACATGGAGGTACACTTACAGTTGCTACTGAAATGATTTATAGAGTTAGTATAAATGAAGACATTTCAATACAGACGTGACATTAGTATTGCTGTCACGCCATTATGAATGACTAGCATAAAGAGCTTGGATACTAAGGGGAAGTTCCCTTTCAGACCTTGCAATCTACAGGGCAGATGATTTAAACGTCAACTGTTTCTATGGCTGACTGTTAACGAGGCTGAAGTGTGGCCAGCACAACAACCAACCGTCTTATTTTCCCCAACAATGGCATATCTCCCAATACTACAAGATTTGTCCGCCTTTTTCTATATAGAATAAAAATAATTAATTAGCAATAATTAATTAACTATTTTATTTACCGGTCCCTGAAAGGGGAAAAGACGCTATTAGTTTTGTGTGAAATGTCTGTCCTTCCGTCTGTTCATCCGTCCGTCCCGTTTAGATCTCGTAACTAGAAAAGATAGTGAAAATCCGACATCATAATATTTTCGTCCATTCAATGTTCTGATGCAATGGCTACTTTTTTCTAAAAGCGAAAAATCTAATTTTTTAAATCACTTATGCAAGCAGTTTTTTCATAAAAATACAACACTTTTACAACTATTCACTATTACTAATAACAAACACCGGAGGTTCTTTAGTAGGGGTGGTTAATATCTACCGCGGGCACGCTACTCTGCCTCATCGTGGCGCCCGTGTGGAAACGACCATTAGAGGAAGTGGTTAGGCTAAATGGGTAGCAACACAAGACTCTTCTGGGGATGCCCACGGGTAGACGAGAGTCCACCCATTGCACGGGCGGGGTTGTAAAAAAGTCCCCACAAACCTGTCACACACCCATGCGCTGTTCCTCAAGGGACCGTTACACAAAATGGCGAGTCCCCCACGGTTAGCTTGGTATAACGAAGGAAAATGGCGGAGGCTCCCGGTGTCCTCGGCCTTCGGCCATGTGCAGCCAAGCATGCGTCGGGGGCCAAAGGCATCGGAAATAGCAATGCTTTACATAGGCATTGACTCGGGTCTCTCTCAAACAAAACTGTGTTCTCACAGTTTTTGTTTTTTTACTGTTTGGCGTCCAAACAGTTTTTTTTTAAAACTTAGGGCTCGAAGAGCCTTTGGCTCAGCCCTTGTGACATCAACAAGGTAATATCTACTGTATTTTTTACGCATTCATGCAAACGGTTTTTGATTTTTTTGTAAAATTTTTTTTTTTTTTTACATTTGTATTCCTAAGTTAAGTAATTTCTGCCATAGTAACTACTACATTTACATGAAAAAATATCTATTTAGTATGCATACAAGTTGGACATAATTTAAAACAACAATTAATACGTAATTTTTCATATTATCGCGTGAGCCTGCCTTTTTACCTGCCTGGGTGGACCACTTCGGGGGCCGATTTTGAGTTTGTGTTTCCACACAAACTGTCTTTGTATTCTTGTTTATTGATTCATGTATTGTCTTTGAGAATGAACAATTGTGTGAAATTTGCACTTGATCCGAATAAGGGAGGGATGTTTGGACGAGGAAGTAAACTATCTTCAACTCTGAAGGAACATCCGAAACATGTCAAACATTTTACAAACATTTTAGTCTTTCTCTCTCTTTCTCTCCTTCTCATTCTCTCTCTCCTTCTCATTCTCTCTCTCTCCTTCTCATCCTTTCTCTCTCCTTCTCCTTCTCTTTCTTTCATTCTCTCTCTCTCTTTCTTTCTCTCTCTCTCTTTTTTTCCCTCTCTCTTTCTCTCTCTTTTCCTTGCGATATCGCCGTAAAGTTTTAATTAGCCTTTTTTGTTACAGTGGTCATCCTGAGGCCATATTAATATTGGGATCATGCTACGAATCTCCTCATTTGTGATGCGGTCTTTGTAGGTGATACCTAGGATACTTCTGTAGAAACGTTTTACTGACAGAGTACTGTACTATGAGATGTATGTTTGCAGGTCGTTACCCTGTAGGAGACTATAATAAATCATAATAAATCATTTAAGATACTAGTTCACGCCTCAATCCATCGCCCTACTGGCCTGCTTTCAGCCTTATTGCTTGCTAGAAACTCCTTAGCAAAATCTTAAGAACCAGGTCGTAGCAAATGAGTTACGTCTGCTGTTGTATTGATCACGTGTCTCCGTAACGTCCCATAAATCTAAGATATGTATAAAATAGGAAAGAAATCTAAAGTAAAGTCACGACTGGTGGCGAAACTATTGTCACGTGATTCTTTTTTTCCGCTGTAGACTGGACACATGAAGTACCATCGCCACTGATATAGCCAATACAACCTCTATTTATACATTAAATACCCTCGATTTTTCACATATTCATTACCTGCTTCTCACACAAGCAGATAGTATCACCTCACACACATATCAAATAGAGTATTTACTTTAATACAAAATTAGGTTTGTAATATCAACTGGCCTCGCCTTTGCAGATTACACGTAAATATAAAAAAAAAGTTGATTGGCTTCGTTACATTAAGCGTGGTGGCCCCAGATGATTTTTAAATTCTGCCCCTCCCTCCCCCTATCCTAGCTACGCCTCTGCTAGTTTGACTGACTAAACATCTCAAATTAGCGAAAAGCATGCCTTGTTTTAGAAAGAGATTAGATTATGATTAACTCTTTCTCTCCTAACTGACGATACCAGCGTGATTCCACCAGAACGTGGTAAATAACTATGGAGAGAAAGAATTATAACGCTTTAGACAGCACAAGATTGCAGCCTATGCAAAAAAAATGCTAGAAGAAATTATTTCCGAATTGTAATGTAATACCATCGTGCTTTGGTGTAAAATAAATATGGCGGAACTTTTTGTCCTATAAAATGGAAAACTGGTAAAGATGTAATTGAATACTTTCATTTTCTTGTCAAATATGAACCAGAAATAAAAGAAATAGCTGTCAAGTAACACGGTAGTTTTAAAAAAAGATAAAAATTTACAACATTTATACAACTTATTAACAACAAAAAGTTCACCTTTCAGGCCTTGCGATCTATGGAGCAGATGATGTAAAGGTCATCTGTTTCTGTGGCCCAGGGCTAACAAGGGTGCCATGTGACCAGCACAACGACCATTTTTACTTTACCTTTACTTTTTTCCATTTAATGAACTAATGTCAGGTACCTTAAGATCCCGAAATTAAAAATCCCAGTCTTCACCAGGATTCGAATCCGGGACCTCCGATTCGGAAGCCAAGCGCTTTACTCCTCAGCCACAGCGTCTCCTATACAGCTTGTAGAGCGATTAAGTTGCTTGTAATAACTAACGAATGTTAAATTTCCCAGGTTCAAATCTTGCGGGAGGCTTGGACTAGAAAGTAAATTATCTTCAACTCTCAAGGAACATCCGAAACATGTAAAACATTTTGCAAGCATTAAAACATTTTTACATTTAGCAATGAAATGTCCTGCGCCAAACACGGCGGCGCCAAAACGTCCTGCTTTTGACGGGTTGGGATATTTTTTCTCTCTTTTTAACTTGCATACATCTGATTAGATTCTGTGTTCTAGGTAAATGACATTCTAATGAAATTCCCCCCTCCCCTCTTCTTAAATTCAGGGGCGTAGGTAGGAACTTTCCATCATTTGGGGGTCCAGAGGGGGAGTTGAACATTTGGGGGCCCTGTATATTTAAAATAAAAAAACACTAATTTGGGGCCCTCTCAACTGAGGGATTCTCAAATTCTCCCCCTCCTCACCCCACCATAGCTACGCCACTGCTTAAATTCTTCTAATTTTTTTTTTTCTCAATTATGCATTTTTTTTTTGTTGTAAAGGCAATCATTTTTTGGTGTCCTCCCTTTTCTCAACAATCTTAGATTTTTCTGTTGTTGTTTTTTTTTCTTAAGTAATTGAGATCCGTTGTTATTTTTTTTTTAAGATAGAGAATTTACCGCCCTGGGCGTAAATTGAAAATGGCTCCGCTAGTGTGTGTGTGTGTGTGTAAGTGTAAGTGTTTACGACTTCTAGAAACATAGAAATGACGTAAGTAGATTGAAAAAAAAACACAAACAAACAAGAAATCTCATTATTCTGCCAAAACCGTTTTGCGACAAAGAGCTCTAGAGTTTTTCTCTATTCTTCCTAGAGAGCCATTCGATACACAGAATCATAGATTCTTTAAATAATTGTCAGTGTCCTGCCCAAGGCGGCCCGCGAAGTCGCTGCCCAATTAAAGTAACGACCTTGATGAGTTTTTCCATTAAAATGTAACTTTTTTTTTTTTTTCAAATCAGTAAATTTTTTGGAGGACAGACAATCTTCTATAAAATGTAAACAAATCCTCAAATAATTGGTTTAGCCGAACAGAAGGACATTTTCATAATGCTTTACAGAGTCACGTGCTCTTACTTCACCTTTGTGTCCTGATGATGCGCACATTTCATAAGGACGTGGGATCTGGTCTGTTTTTCTGGCACAGACATTTTTGTCTTGAATTCCCCGAACAAGTTTTGTTTCTAATCCTCAATCCGTACAAGGGTTAAATACGGTCAAGGAAACAATGAGACAATAAGGAAGGAGACAAGAGAGAGAGAGAGAGAGAGAAGGAGAGAGAGAGAGCGAGGGAGGGGGAAGAGAAAATGAGGAGGGAGAGGGAAGGAGGAATAAAAAGACAGAAAAAGAAAAAGAGAGAGAGGGGAAGAGAAAGTCAGGAGGAGAGAGAGAGAGAGTAAAAGAAAGTCATTAGGAGAGAGAGAGAGTAAAAGAAAGTCAGGAGGAGAGAGAGAGAGAGTAAAAGAAAGTCAGTAGGAGAGAGAGAGAGAGTAAAAGAAAGTCATTAGGAGAGAGAGAGAGTAAAAGAAAGTCATTAGGAGAGAGAGAGAGTAAAAAAAAGTCATTAGGAGAGAGAGAGAGTAAAAGAAAGTCATTAGGAGAGAGAGAGAGTAAAAGAAAGTCATTAGGAGAGAGAGAGAGTAAAAGAAAGTCATTAGGAGAGAGAGAGAGTAAAAGAAAGTCATTAGGAGAGAGAGAGAGTAAAAGAAAGTCATTAGGAGAGAGAGAGAGTAAAAGAAAGTCAGGAGGAGAGAGAGAGAGAGAGTAAAAGAAAGTCAGGAGGAGAGAGAGAGAGAGTAAAAGAAAGTCAGGAGGAGAGAGAGAGAGTAAAAGAAAGTCATTAGGAGAGAGAGAGAGTAAAAGAAAGTCAGGAGGAGAGAGAGAGAGTAAAAGAAAGTCAGGAGGAGAGAGAGAGAGTAAAAGAAAGTCAGGAGGAGAGAGAGAGAGTAAAAGAAAGTCATTAGGAGAGAGAGAGAGTAAAAGAAAGTCATTAGGAGAGAGAGAGAGTAAAAGAAAGTCAGGAGGAGAGAGAGAGAGAGTAAAAGAAAGTCAGGAGGAGAGAGAGAGAGAGTAAAAGAAAGTCATTAGGAGAGAGAGAGAGTAAAAGAAAGTCATTAGGAGAGAGAGAGAGTAAAGAAAAGTCATTAGGAGAGAGAGAGAGTAAAAGAAAGTCATTAGGAGAGAGAGAGAGTAAAAGAAAGTCATTAGGAGAGAGAGAGAGTAAAAGAAAGTCATTAGGAGAGAGAGAGAGTAAAAGAAAGTCAGGAGGAGAGAGAGAGAGAGAGAGTAAAAGAAAGTCAGGAGGAGAGAGAGAGAGAGTAAAAGAAAGTCAGGAGGAGAGAGAGAGAGTAAAAGAAAGTCATTAGGAGAGAGAGAGAGTAAAAGAAAGTCAGGAGGAGAGAGAGAGAGTAAAAGAAAGTCAGGAGGAGAGAGAGAGAGTAAAAGAAAGTCATTAGGAGAGAGAGAGAGTAAAAGAAAGTCATTAGGAGAGAGAGAGAGTAAAAGAAAGTCATTAGGAGAGAGAGAGAGTAAAAGAAAGTCAGGAGGAGAGAGAGAGAGAGAGTAAAAGAAAGTCAGAAGGAGAGAGAGAGATTAAAAGAAAGTCAGGAGGAGAGAGAGAGAGAGTAAAAGAAAGTCAGAAGGAGAGAGAGAGAGTAAAAGAAAGTCAGGAGGAGAGAGAGAGAGTAAAAGAAAGTCAGAAGGAGAGAGAGAGAGAGTAAAAGAAAGTCAGGAGGAGAGAGAGAGAGAGTAAAAGAAAGTCAGGAGGAGAGAGAGAGAGTAAAAGAAAGTCAGGAGGAGAGAGAGAGTAAAAGAAAGTCAGGAGGAGAGAGAGAGAGTAAAAGAAAGTCAGGAGAGAGAGAGAAAGAGTAAAAGAAAGTCAGGAGGAGAGAGAGAGAGTAAAAGAAAGTCAGGAGGAGAGAGAGAGAGTAAAAGAAAGTCAGGAGGAGAGAGAGAGAGTAAAAGAAAGTCAGGAGAGAGAGAGAGTAAAAGAAAGTCAGGAGGAGAGAGAGAGAGTAAAAGAAAGTCAGGAGGAGAAAGAGAGAGTAATAGAAAGTCAGGAGGAGAGAGAGAGAGAGTAAAAGAAAGTCAGGAGGAGAAAGAGAGAGTAAAAGAAAGTCAGGAGGAGAGAGAGAGAGAGTAAAAGAAAGTCAGGAGGAGAGAGAGTAAAAGAAAGTCAGGAGGAGAGAGAGAGTAAAAGAAAGTCAGGAGGAGAGAGAGAGTAATAGAAAGTCAGGAGGAGAGAGAGAGAGTAAAAGAAAGTCAGGAGGAGAGAGAGAGAGTAAAAGAAAGTCAGGAGGAGAGAGAGAGAGAGTAAAAGAAAGTCAGGAGGAGAGAGAGAGAGTAAAAGAAAGTCAGGAGGAGAGAGAGAGAGTAAAAGAAAGTCAGGAGGAGAGAGAGAGAGTAAAATAAAGTCAGGAGGAGAGAGAGAGAGTAAAAGAAAGTCAGGAGGAGAGAGAGAGAGTAAAAGAAAGTCAGGAGGAGAGAGAGAGAGAGTAAAAGAAAGTCAGGAGGAGAGAGAGAGAGTAAAAGAAAGTCAGGAGGAGAGAGAGAGAGAGTAAAAGAAAGTCAGGAGGAGAGAGAGAGAGAGTAATAGAAAGTCAGGAGGAGAGAGAGAGAGTAAAAGAAAGTCAGGAGAGAGAGAGAGAGAGTAAAAGAAAGTCAGGAGGAGAGAGAGAGAGAGAGTAAAAGAAAGTCAGAAGGAGAGAGAGAGAGTAAAAGAAAGTCAGGAGGAGAGAGAGAGAGTAAAAGAAAGTCAGGAGGAGAGAGAGAGAGAGTAAAAGAAAGACAGGAGGAGAGAGAGAGAGAGTAAAAGAAAGTCAGGAGGAGAGAGAGAGAGTAAAAGAAAGTCAGGAGGAGAGAGAGAGAGAGTAAAAGAAAGTCAGGAGGAGAGAGAGAGGGAGTAAAAGAAAGTCAGGAGGAGAGAGAGAGAGTAAAAGAAAGTCAGGAGGAGAGAGAGAGAGTAAAAGAAAGTCAGGAGGAGAGAGAGAGAGTAAAAGAAAGTCAGGAGGAGAGAGAGAAAGTAAAAGAAAGTCAGGAGGAGAGAGAGAGAGTAAAAGAAAGTCAGGAGGAGAGAGAGAGAGTAAAAGAAAGTCAGGTGGAGAGAGAGAGAGTAAAAGAAAGTCAGGAGGGGAGAGAGAGAGAGTAAAAGAAAGTCAGGAGGAGAGAGAGAGAGAGTAAAAGAAAGTCAGGAGGGGAGAGAGAGAGAGTAAAAGAAAGTCAGGAGGAGAGAGAGAGTAAAAGAAAGTCATTAGGAGAGAGAGAGAGTAAAAGAAAGTCAGGAGGAGAGAGAGAGAGTAAAAGAAAGTCAGGAGGGGAGAGAGAGTAAAAGAAAGTCAGGAGGAGAGAGAGAGAGAGTAAAAGAAAGTCAGGAGGAGAGAGAGAGAGTAAAAGAAAGTCAGGAGGAGAGAGAGAGAGTAAAAGAAAGTCAGGAGGAGAGAGAGAGAGTAAAAGAAAGTCAGGAGGAGAGAGAGAGAGTAAAAGAAAGTCAGGAGGAGAGAGAGAGAGTAAAAGAAACTCAGGAGGAGAGAGAGAGAGTAAAAGAAAGTCAGGAGGAGAGAGAGAGAGAGTAAAAGAAAGTCAGGTGGAGAGAGAGAGAGTAAAAGAAAGTCAGGAGGAGAGAGAGAGAGTAAAAGAAAGTCAGGAGGAGAGAGAGAGAGAGTAAAAGAAAGTCAGGAGGAGAGAGAGAGAGTAAAAGAAAGTCAGGAGGAGAGAGAGAGAGAGTAAAAGAAAGTCAGGAGGGGAGAGAGAGAGAGTAAAAGAAAGTCAGGAGGAGAGAGAGAGAGTAAAAGAAAGTCAGGAGGAGAGAGAGAAAGTAAAAGAAAGTCAGGAGGAGAGAGAGAGAGTAAAAGAAAGTCAGGAGGAGAGAGAGAGAGTAAAAGAAAGTCAGGTGGAGAGAGAGAGAGTAAAAGAAAGTCAGGAGGGGAGAGAGAGAGAGTAAAAGAAAGTCAGGAGGAGAGAGAGAGAGAGTAAAAGAAAGTCAGGAGGGGAGAGAGAGAGAGTAAAAGAAAGTCAGGAGGAGAGAGAGAGTAAAAGAAAGTCATTAGGAGAGAGAGAGAGAGTAAAAGAAAGTCAGGAGGAGAGAGAGAGAGTAAAAGAAAGTCAGGAGGGGAGAGAGAGTAAAAGAAAGTCAGGAGGAGAGAGAGAGAGAGTAAAAGAAAGTCAGGAGGAGAGAGAGAGAGTAAAAGAAAGTCAGGAGGAGAGAGAGAGAGTAAAAGAAAGTCAGGAGGAGAGAGAGAGAGTAAAAGAAAGTCAGGAGGATAGAGAGAGAAAAAAAGAAAGTCAGGAGGAGAGAGAGAGAGAGAGTAAAAGAAAGTCAGGAGGAGAGAGAGAGAGTAATAGAAAGTCAGGAGGAGAGAGAGAGAGAGTAAAAGAAAGTCAGGAGGAGAGAGAGAGAGAGTAATAGAAAGTCAGGAGGAGAGAGAGAGAGAGTAAAAGAAAGTTAGGAGGAGAGAGAGTAAAAGAAAGTCAGGAGGAGAGAGAGAGAGTAAAAGAAAGTCAGGAGGAAAGAGAGAGTAATAGAAAGTCAGGAGGAGAGAGAGAGAGTAAAAGAAAGTCAGGAGGAGAGAGAGAGAGTAAAAGAAAGTCAGGAGGAGAGAGAGAGAGAGTAAAAGAAAGTCAGGAGGAGAGAGAGAGAGAGTAAAAGAAAGTCAGGAGGAGAGAGAGTAAAAGAAAGTCAGGAGGAGAGAGAGAGAGTAAAAGAAAGTCAGGAGGAGAGAGAGAGAGTAAAAGAAAGTCAGGAGGAGAGAGAGAGAGTAAAAGAAAGTCAGGAGGAGAGAGAGAGAGAGTAAAAGAAAGTCAGGAGGAGAGAGAGAGAGTAAAAGAAAGTCAGGAGGAGAGAGAGAGAGAGTAAAAGAAAGTCAGGAGGAGAGAGAGAGAGAGTAATAGAAAGTCAGGAGGAGAGAGAGAGAGAGTAAAAGAAAGTCAGGAGGAGAGAGAGTAAAAGAAAGTCAGGAGGAGAGAGAGAGAGTAAAAGAAAGTCAGGAGGAGAGAGAGAGTAAAAGAAAGTCAGGAGGAGAGAGAGAGTAAAAGAAAGTCAGGAGGAGAGAGAGAGAGTAAAAGAAAGTCAGGAGGAGAGAGAGAGAGTAAAAGAAAGTCAGGAGGAGAGAGAGAGAGAGTAAAAGAAAGTCAGGAGGAGAGAGAGAGAGAGTAAAAGAAAGTCAGGAGGAGAGAGAGTAAAAGAAAGTCAGGAGGAGAGAGAGAGAGTAAAAGAAAGTCAGGAGGAGAGAGAGAGTAAAAGAAAGTCAGGAGGAGAGAGAGAGAGTAAAAGAAAGTCAGGAGGAGAGAGTAAAAGAAAGTCAGGAGGAGAGAGAGAGAGAGTAAAAGAAAGTCAGAAGGAGAGAGAGAGAGTAAAAGAAAGTCAGAAGGAGAGAGAGAGAGTAAAAGAAAATCAGGAGGAGAGAGAGAGAGTAAAAGAAAGTCAGGAGAGAGAGAGAGAGAGTAAAAGAAAGTCAGGTGGAGAGAGAGAGTAATAGAAAGTCAGGAGAAGATAGAGATAGTAAAAGAAAGTCAGGAGGAGAAAGAGAGTAAAAGAAAGTCAGGAGGAGAGAGAGAGAAAAAGAAAGTCAGGAGGAGAGAGAGAGAGTAAAAGAAAGTCAGGAGGAGAGAGAGAGAGAGTAAAAGAAAGTCAGGAGGAGAGAGAGAGAGAGTAAAAGAAAGTCAGGAGGAGAGAGAGAGAGTAAAAGAAAGTCAGGAGGAGAGAGAGAGAGAGTAAAAGAAAGTCAGGAGGAGAGAGAGAGGGAGTAAAAGAAAGTCAGGAGGAGAGAGAGAGAGTAAAAGAAAGTCAGGAGGAGAGAGAGAGAGTAAAAGAAAGTCAGGAGGAGAGAGAGAGAGTAAAAGAAAGTCAGGAGGAGAGAGAGAAAGTAAAAGAAAGTCAGGAGGAGAGAGAGAGAGTAAAAGAAAGTCAGGAGGAGAGAGAGAGAGTAAAAGAAAGTCAGGTGGAGAGAGAGAGAGTAAAAGAAAGTCAGGAGGGGAGAGAGAGAGAGTAAAAGAAAGTCAGGAGGAGAGAGAGAGAGAGAGTAAAAGAAAGTCAGGAGGGGAGAGAGAGAGAGTAAAAGAAAGTCAGGAGGAGAGAGAGAGTAAAAGAAAGTCATTAGGAGAGAGAGAGAGTAAAAGAAAGTCAGGAGGAGAGAGAGAGAGTAAAAGAAAGTCAGGAGGGGAGAGAGAGTAAAAGAAAGTCAGGAGGAGAGAGAGAGAGAGTAAAAGAAAGTCAGGAGGAGAGAGAGAGAGTAAAAGAAAGTCAGGAGGAGAGAGAGAGAGTAAAAGAAAGTCAGGAGGAGAGAGAGAGAGTAAAAGAAACTCAGGAGGAGAGAGAGAGAGTAAAAGAAAGTCAGGAGGAGAGAGAGAGAGAGTAAAAGAAAGTCAGGTGGAGAGAGAGAGAGTAAAAGAAAGTCAGGAGGAGAGAGAGAGAGTAAAAGAAAGTCAGGAGGAGAGAGAGAGAGAGTAAAAGAAAGTCAGGAGGAGAGAGAGAGAGTAAAAGAAAGTCAGGAGGAGAGAGAGAGAGAGTAAAAGAAAGTCAGGAGGAGAGAGAGAGAGTAATAGAAAGTCAGGAGGAGAGAGAGAGAGTAAAAGAAAGTCAGGAGGAGAGAGAGAGAGAGTAAAAGAAAGTCAGGAGGATAGAGAGAGAAAAAAAGAAAGTCAGGAGGAGAGAGAGAGAGAGAGTAAAAGAAAGTCAGGAGGAGAGAGAGAGAGTAATAGAAAGTCAGGAGGAGAGAGAGAGAGAGTAAAAGAAAGTCAGGAGGAGAGAGAGAGAGAGTAATAGAAAGTCAGGAGGAGAGAGAGAGAGAGTAAAAGAAAGTTAGGAGGAGAGAGAGTAAAAGAAAGTCAGGAGGAGAGAGAGAGAGTAAAAGAAAGTCAGGAGGAAAGAGAGAGTAATAGAAAGTCAGGAGGAGAGAGAGAGAGTAAAAGAAAGTCAGGAGGAGAGAGAGAGAGTAAAAGAAAGTCAGGAGGAGAGAGAGAGAGAGTAAAAGAAAGTCAGGAGGAGAGAGAGAGAGAGTAAAAGAAAGTCAGGAGGAGAGAGAGTAAAAGAAAGTCAGGAGGAGAGAGAGAGAGTAAAAGAAAGTCAGGAGGAGAGAGAGAGAGTAAAAGAAATTCAGGAGGAGAGAGAGAGAGTAAAAGAAAGTCAGGAGGAGAGAGAGAGAGAGTAAAAGAAAGTCAGGAGGAGAGAGAGAGAGTAAAAGAAAGTCAGGAGGAGAGAGAGAGAGAGTAAAAGAAAGTCAGGAGGAGAGAGAGAGAGAGTAATAGAAAGTCAGGAGGAGAGAGAGAGAGAGTAAAAGAAAGTCAGGAGGAGAGAGAGTAAAAGAAAGTCAGGAGGAGAGAGAGAGAGTAAAAGAAAGTCAGGAGGAGAGAGAGAGTAAAAGAAAGTCAGGAGGAGAGAGAGAGAGTAAAAGAAAGTCAGGAGGAGAGAGAGAGAGTAAAAGAAAGTCAGGAGGAGAGAGAGAGAGTAAAAGAAAGTCAGGAGGAGAGAGAGAGAGAGTAAAAGAAAGTCAGGAGGAGAGAGAGAGAGAGTAAAAGAAAGTCAGGAGGAGAGAGAGAGAGTAAAAGAAAGTCAGGAGGAGAGAGAGAGAGAGTAAAAGAAAGTCAGGAGGAGAGAGAGAGAGTAAAAGAAAGTCAGGAGGAGAGAGAGAGAGTAAAAGAAAGTCAGGAGGAGAGAGAGAGTAAAAGAAAGTCAGGAGGAGAGAGAGAGAGAGTAAAAGAAAGTCAGGAGGAGAGAGAGTAAAAGAAAGTCAGGAGGAGAGAGAGAGAGTAATAGAAAGTCAGGAGGAGAGAGAGAGTAAAAGAAAGTCAGGAGGAGAGAGAGAGAGAGTAAAAGAAAGTCAGGAGAGAGAGAGAGTAAAAGAAAGTCAGGAGGAGAGAGAGAGAGTAAAAGAAAGTCAGGAGGAGAGAGAGAGAGAGTAAAAGAAAGTGAGGAGGAGAGAGAGAGAGTAAAAGAAAGTCAGGAGGAGAGAGAGAGAGAGTAAAAGTAAGTCAGGAGGAGAGAGAGAGAGAGTAATAGAAAGTCAGGAGGAGAGAGAGAGAGTAAAAGAAAGTCAGGTGGAGAGAGAGAGAGTAAAAGAAAGTCAAGAGGAGAGAGAGAGTAATAGAAAGTCAGGGGAGAGAGAGAGAGAAAGGTGATATAAGCTTTGCAATAAAGACATAAATATATGCAGACATTCTAAACCTCCCATCGCTCTAAGAGAACCCGTTGACCATGACGTCACACCGCTCGTGTTCTTTAGTGGCTAGTTGTTCAAATCTAAAGCACAATAAGAATGCAATCTACAGTGGATCTAAAATATTAACCGTAAATCAATAGCTGAAAACAAAACAAACAAAAAATAGAACATAAAAAATTAATTTAAAAAAGCCAATAGGAAGTGTAATTGTATCAATAAGTTTGAATCAGTCATGTGATTAAATTTTTGATAGATCTAGGCCAACAACAGTAAATCTGCGATTAGAAATATTTTTTTACCATTTGTTTTTCTTAAGCGCTATTTCATGCTTTTAGCTTACTCAATACGATTTGACCCCATGACTTAGGCTATGGGGACTTTTGGAAAAGATAGGGGGGGGGGGTAAATTTTACCGAAATCGTATTTTTAAAAAGCCTTTAAAAAAAACGACCTGAATTCGAACTCATGGCTCACTCCTCCTCTGGCCGACACACTAACAACTCTGCCAGTGATATGCTTATGACAAGCTTATGACAATAGAAGATTGTATAATTATGCATTATTTGTTTTCGAGCCTACTTTAAAGCGGCGTCCTATAAAGGGGACTAATTCAGCTTATACCACCACTTCAAAAAGTAAAATGTCTTTCCCTTGTCCGAGATACCAAACATAAAAGTTAATTACCGATAGTTGATGAATTACTTAATTATTTTTTAAACTGATTCTTGTGTTTTCAGGTAAAAGACATAATTGTGCCAAATTTCAGCTTGATCCGAGATTGGGTGTACAAACTTTTTACCAGACAGACAGGCTTTAAAAAAAAAAATTAGTGACAACTCCATATGCAGCACTCTAGGCAATATACAATGAAATTTGATGGTCGACTATTTTAAACTGAGTAATTCAAGTACAGGAGTCTTGTATAATTAGTGACATGAAAGAGTACATGTAACAAATTTTTTAAAATTTTTTTTTATAGGTAACCTCCGAATTTGCGCTATTCAATTTTAGCATTGTCATCATAGGAATCCTTGAGCCTTAGGCCTCTTTTCTTGGCCTATTTTTGGGGCTTTTTATTATTATTATTTTTTTTAAAGGAAACCTCAGAATTTGCGCTATTCAATTTTAGCTTTATCATCACAGGAATCCTTGGGCCCTAGGCCTCTTTTCTTTGCCTCTTTTTTGGGCTTAATGTGCCTCTTTTATGGGCCATCTTGCCTCTTTTGTGGGCTTTTTTTTTTTTAAATATGTTTTTATTTGTAAGTTCTCATAATTCACAAGTATCAAATCATAAACAATTGAAAAGTGATTAATCTAAAACTATAATAATAGTAATAGAAATATTATTTAATATCAAAGACATACTACCTAACCATCCTATTCATGTCAAATTTCAAAAGACAGAAAAATGATACAAGTATCCTCTACTCCAAAACAATCAACACAATATCAGATATCCCTGACCCCCAACACCCCATTTCTGGAAAACTACCTGAGCATTGTACAAGTATATGAAAATCAAACTAGATAATTCTCTACCCTAAAATCCATTATTTTTCTAAATGTCAATTCTAAGTGATTAGGATCAAACACATTATTATGTAGAGCTTTGAGCCAGCTAGCCCAAACAATATTCCTGCATTCGGAAACAATAATTAAGTTGAAGTTTTATATTATGTTATTTTTTAGTTTCGGCAGCTTGTTTAAAACAATAGAGAAGTTAACATTTACATAGTTGCCGCAGTTTGTTTCTAATAAGTCCTTTACAGTACTTCTAACTTGAAGGAATAATGGACATTCCAAATACATATGTTTCTCATTATCAGCATTTTCAAGATGGCATAATTTACATTCACAGTCATTTGCTCGTTTTATAACCGTAGGGGTTATCCCAAAGATAAGTCTATAACTTATCTCTAGCTTTTGGTGGGATATGTTTGCTTGTAGGTTTATGAATGTGTCCTTGTGTTCTGTCACCCCAAGAACTCTCCCCCACTTAATCCTATTCACTAGGCTTTCATGTAACAGCTTTTTAAGTGTTGTGTATGATTCTTTGGTTTTGTTGTGTATTAAATATTCATTACTAGGTAAAATTCTTGAAATAGATCTGTAAAATGGATGAGTGACTGTACCAAAATAGTGAGGAGTATCATTGTGTATTGGGAGAAGACTACTTAATCTTAAACCATAATAGTAAATTGTCAAGGGAAAGTTTGTTGGGTTTCTAACTAATTGACCTACAAATTTTAGCCTTAGCGAATGTATTTTTGTTTTAACATCTTGCAAGTTTATCCCCCCCCCATCCTCTTTGTTCTGAATGAGTGTAGTGTGCTTAATGCTCCTAATAGTGTTTTTAAATATAAACCTTCTAATTAACTTGTTCAGCTTGTTTATGAATTTAGGAGGTGGCTCTGTAATGTTAGCTAAATAGACAATCTTTGGAATGACCAAACTATTTATCAATACAGCTCTACCAAATATTGTGTGCTGATAAAGTTTAATCAAGTTTGAGGCTTTGACAAAAATATTTTCCCACTGGTCTTTACAATAGAACAAAGGATTACAGGTATAGACAATACCACAAATCTTGATTTTATATACAATTTTGAAAGCGCAATTCTCTTTGAATTTCCATTTCCCTAGTCCCATTACAGAGGATTTATTTATATTTATTTTTGAACCACTAGCTTCTCCGAAAAGTGTGAATTTCTTTAGTATATTCTTAATATCTTGCTCTGAAGATGGAAAAAAGGTTGTATCATCCGCAAAGGCTTTGAATTTGATGGTTGAGAAGTAACGACCCGGTATATTTATCCCAATAATAGAGGGGTCAGATCTTACAGATTCCAAGAAGGGTTCCAAGCAAAGGATATACAAAAAGGGGGATAAGGGACAGCCCTGTCTGACAGACCTTTGTATGAGGATACTCATACTGAGAGAATGATTAATTATCAATCTACTTGTTGCATTTGTGTAGACAAGCTTTATATATCTGATTAACAGGGAACTTATTTTACATTTCTCAAGCACATTGAACAAGAAGCTATGGCTTACTCGGTCAAAGGCTTTTTCTTGATCTACAGATAAAAGAGACACATTGAGGTTTTTATCCTTACTGTACATGATAAAATCCCGTAAAAAATGCGTCATGCCGTCTATGTTTCTGTCAGGGATACAACAGTACTGGTCATATCCTATAAGTTGGTTTATGAGAGGTTTCATTCTTAGGAAAATCATTTTTGTGAGAAGTTTATAGTCTGTATTGAGAAGTGAAATGGGCCTAAAGTCGCTAGGTGAAGTGTTATTTTCAGATTTCCTTGGGTAAAAGTGTGATGTATGCTTCGTTAAAATTTGGAGGAAATTGTCCCAGTTTAATGGCGTCGCTATATAGTCGCAGTAAGAGAGGACCCAGCAGGGGGTATGAAGGTTTTATAGAGTTCAAAGGTTAAGCCATCTGGACCGGGTGATTTATTGTTCTTAGTCGAGTCCAGGGCAGTCCTGAGTTCGTCTAGCGTAAATGCACTCCCTAAAAGATCTTCATCTGTCTTGTCCAGCTGATTGCAAAATTTTAGAAAATTATCTTGAGCATCAGTATATACTGGCTCTTCACTGTATATAGTAGTGAAGTGTTTTGTAAAAATATTCTTAATATCTTCATAATTATCTACTTTATTCTCCTCACTATCTATGATGTTGTTTATTATTTTACTTGATTGTTCTGTTCAAACGATAGGAATAGTTTACTAGGACCTTCATTACTTAAGTAATTTTTACACCTTATCTCAGCACCCCTATAAGTATACTTGTTTAATTCTTCTAGTTTTAAAAGAGTGTCTGTTTTAACCATTTCATCATCCGTGTGTAATAATGTGTATTTGAGTGGTTCATATTCTTGCCTCCTACGTCCATGAGCTAATGTAGATATTAACTGGCTTTGCTGCTTCATAGAACTTTTTAGGAGTGGCCATGTCTGTGTTAAATCGAAATGTGGATTATGTATTTTTATTTTTGAAGTCGTAAAGTCTACTAGCCTAAACAAAGTAGAAACAAATCAATGCTTTATAAAAACAAAGTTTATTAAACACAAATAAAGTATGTTTTTCTTTGCATAAAATACACATGATTTCGTGCTTTAATATTTTTCTCGTTCATTGTTTGAAATCTTGACATATGTCATTTATCAGACTATAGAGAAATAAAATGAATTTTTCTTGTTACTTTATTGTTCTTATATTCGTTACAAATTCTAATTTCAGGGGTCATACGTGTTAATATATTTTTTTTCATAATTTTTTAAATGTTTAATTTTTATATTACGTTGGTTACAGTCATAAAAATAAAATGCTGACTCACCTAATGAAAACATTTGACTTTTTGTTGTTTTTTTGGGTTTCCCATCTCGGATCTATGTTATTTAATATTCTTGACCTACAATAATGACTTCAAAGTTTAGAACCTTTGCACTTCAGGAATACAATGACATCATTAAGTGAAGGCTTGAGGCCGTTTCCATTGGTAAGCTAGACCTCTGCTAACCTAGACGTGAACCAAATTACCTTATTTTCATTGAATTCGAGAAGGGAAAGAAAGTGGAGTGTGTTTTTTCCCCTCTGTTACTATTTTTAGCTCATGTAAATGGATTGCAACAATACAATAGTTCACATGTCAAAGTTCAACAAACTAATACAAAACTGTTTCAGGACGATTCGCCTTTAGTTTTTGTTTTGTTTTGTTTTTGAAGGAGGTTGGAGGATGACGGACGCTCTTAAAATCTCAAACTGTTGATATAAAAGAAATATACTCTTAGGCACTTTACTTCTCCAGATTAACTCTTTCTCTCCGTAATTATTTACTACGTTCTGGTGGAATCAAAGTTGGTATTGTAAGTTAGGAGAGAAAGAGTTAAGGATTTTCTCTTTGCAATTTCTCACGTAACTAAAGAGTCCAATCCTTGGGTATCTGTAATTACAAGAGGCTGTACTACTTTTACCCTAATTTCTGCTTCTGCTGGTATGTACTTCATCTGCAATCCAGGATCCTTGTTTTATGCTTGCTGCCCATGTATATCTACCCAGTGCTGCATTTCCTCAGCTGCTGGTTTCCATTTTCAGGAGATTTATGGCGCGTTTGCACTTGTCAGTACACCTTAAAAAGTGGGCGACTTGCGGCTCTCCTGCTATCTATTAGATGGGAGTTGGAGTCCTTGTGTTTACGAATTTTCTGAACGATCTATTTTGAGGCGTGGTGGCCAAGTGGTAAATTGTTTGTCTTTCGAACAGAGAGTGTCTCGAGTTCGAATCCAGGTTCGAAAATAAACGCTCAAAAATTAGCAGAGAGCAGGGCTCTCTAATAATCGAATAAGTCTATTCTATAATCCAATAAGTCTATTCTATAATCCAATAAGTCTATTCTATAATCCAATAAGTCTATTCTATAATCGAATAAGTCTATTCTATAATCGAATAAGTCTATTCATTCATAATATTAAGGATCTCGACTATAATCTAAACAATGTCAAGGACGCTAAATCGACTTCAATGTTGCCAACTAAATTGAGCTACAAATGCAAGAGCTTAGAAAATGTTTATTCTGCATCGCTAAAAAGTGCACACAATTGACAAACAGCCTTTCATTAACATAGTCTATCAACAATTCCAACACATTCTACAAACAATCACAGGCTATCATATAACAAGACAAAAAACATATAGACACAAAAGCTGTTTTGTTCCTTTGGCAATTAAATTAAACTGTATTTTGCTGTTGTAAATTTCACATGCAATGATGAAGAGAAACTGGGTTATGAATGTATAATAAGGCTTGCAGTATTTCCCGTGGCTACGCAGCCCCGGCTGTGACCTACATATTTTGTGTGCTATGGTACAAATTATTCGCTCTAAATATGTATTTTTTTTTTGTAAAGCACAATTGTAAAACAAATTTCCTCACAGATAATAAAGATTATTATTATTATTATGTTAGAAACGAACGAGTATTCATTCTCTGGCGCTGCCAGGATCGAGAAACAAACAGAAACAAAATTCATTGTAGTCCTTTTATTAGGCTCCACTGAGAAATTTTCTGATGATGTGACAGGTCTGCTGCGGTACCGCCCTCTGACAGGCAACGACAATGTTCCTATGAATGTTTAGGGTCTTGAAGGTATCTGAGGTTAGTTGTTAGTATCCCCTCGGTTGATATAACAATGGGGAATATTGATATTTTGGATAATTGCCATAAACGCTTTATCTCCAAGTCTAGGTTCCCATATTTTCTTTGTTTGTTATTAAAAAAAAGTAAATAAATATGTACATTTGCAGATATAGGTTTAAAAATAGTAAATATCAAATCGAAAATGGTAAATATTGATAAAAAAGCAGGCCTTATCAGCTCTTTGTTAAGCCAATAGCGAGTTTAAATGCAAATCAACATAAAGGTCTCAGTAGACATACACTAATGAAGAGCCGCAAGATTATAAGAGCCGGCCTTGACTCATAAAAAAAAATGTGACGTTACTCGAATGGCTCTCACGAGAAACCATCGAGGGTGTTGTTCAGTATGAAGACTTTAGGGACTGTCCAAACTAAACGTCACGCGGTCTTTTTAAATTTTTTTTACATGTTTCGGATGTTCCTTCAAAGTTGAAGATAATTACTTCCTAGTCCAAACCTCCCGCAGGACGACGGGGGATGGGAGCGGGCAGGGTTTGAACCCTGGATCATCGATAAATCTGAACGACAGTCCAGCGCGCAAACCGCACGACCAGGCAGCCATCCTAACAGGCAGGTGAGTTGAAAATGGGGCGGAATTTCTGTGACGAGGTGTACATTGAGTACAGAAAAAAAAGTGTGTTGGGGGAGAGGGGGGGAGGTGTAAGGAGGTTTTGAAAGTTGTTTTTGAACTGCTGAAACTGAATTGAATTTGACCGCAAGGAGAAAAATGTGCAGACGATTAGTGAAGTGTAGGCTTAGACTTTGAGAATGAAAGGACAAGAGGATTCTTGTCAATATGCCTAACTACCTTGAGGCTCGCTTTGACACGTATGCAAGGAGCCAATATGTCTTATCAAGTGTACGAGGAATGGGCTCTCATTCTTTCTTTCCTTTTTTTTTCTTTTTTGTTTCTATTTATCTCTCTTTTTATTTCTCTCACCTTCTCTTTCTATCTTTATCTATCTTACTTCTCTACTCGAACTAAAAGAAAGAAAATTTCTTGAAACAGTTGAAAATGAACAAACACACACAAAGTGGTGAAATGAAATCCAAGACTTTCTTTGATATGAATAGAAGATGGAAAAAAAAAGGGGGGGCGGAGAGGGGAATATAAATTAAGGGGAAAAAAGAGAAATGAATATATTATATAGAAAATTAATTCTGGTTAAGATATTTGTACATGCCATATTATAACAGTTATTTATGCAAAAACCAAAACACCTAAGTTAAATATAAAAAAAAAAAAGAAAAAGAGGGAAGAGATGTATATGACCACCGCACCAGAACATGCAAATGTCAATGCAGAATAATCTTTAAAAAAAAAGAATTAAAAAAAAAAATATCGATGACAAAATTTTTTTAAAAATTGCGTGACGTCGTTTGTGGACACACTCTTTACCTTCCATGTACAACTTCACTAAGTTAATCTCATCAAGACAGATGTCGCCGCGTTGTTGGCCTGGAGAAGATCAGTTTTGACACCAAGGCGCCTCGAGCCTGTGCTTCACACCTGTCACGCAACAAAGCGCGTGCCACTAGCTTGAGATCCCCCCCCCCCACTGTACCCCCCCCCTTTTGTGACACAGCCCACTGCAGCAATAACCTGGATGAAATAAGTTCCCCGAAGGAGGTCCAGAGATTAGACGTGCGGGAGAATAGTGTAAAACCAACAATCTGGTACAGTTGTTTCCAAATTACGGCCAGCGGGCCAAGTCCGGCCCTAAGAAATGACATTATCCAGCCCCCCCCCCCCCCCCCCACGAAACTGCTGTGTACAGTGCGTACAAAGAAGCCGCGGATGCTCAGTTCAAATGGACTCAGACATTTGACCCGACACTGTGGCCCGATGTACCAGTGTCAAGTATTTATATGGAGAAAAATGTTGGGTACCAGAGTATGTAAAAATTCCCCCCCCTCCTCAAAACTTGCAATCTACGGGGCAGATGATGTTAAGGTCATCTGTTTCTGTGGGCCACAGCCACTACGCCCCCAGAGTACCACTGGTCTATAAGAAACTTTTTGAACTTATAGATAGGGTTAGGGGGGCGGTACGATTATGAACCTAGGGTTTAATAAAGCTGTTCGCTGTATGAGTATTTGCTTGGTTTCTTTAAGCCCCTCAACAAAAGGCAACTGAGTCTTATTAGTCAAAAGCTGAACAACAACTGATCACGCAGTTATAGCTACATAAATCTCCTCTTGGTCTCCTCCGAGATCAAAGACCTGGTATTACTTTGCTTCAGAACATATTAAAACCACTAGAATCATAAGCCGTGTTTGTGTCGTCAGCCTTTAATTAACTGAATGACTTACACAGTACACAGAACACACACGTGTGTACGTCCACTTGCCAACTAAATAGAAACAGAAGGAATGAAAACTTAAGGCAAATTATTGTTTTTATCACATAATTGCTACCAGCCTACGAGACGATCATAATACCTTTGTGTTACCAAATATGTAATTACATTGTAATCTTTGTAATAGTTGGAAGATGAAAAAAAACACAACTCTAAAGCGTTACAGAATCTAATCTAGAAGCTCGTGAGTAGTGAGTCATTCAAAGTGAAACAAAGAGAGTGACTCATCAACGGAATAGCACAACTCACCAGCTAGATGGCCAAGTTGTTATTTGTGTATGATGCACGAATCCTCGGATACATGGCCAAGATGTGACTTGTAAGATACACAGCTTACCAGCTAGATGGCAAAGTTGTTATCTGTATCATATACAATTCTTCGGCTCAATGGCCAGGATGTAAATAGTATGATACACAACTCACCAGCTAGGTGGTCAAGATGTGACATGCATGATTACACAGATCACCAGATATATGGCCAAGGTAATAATTGTATGTTACCAAACTCACCAGCAAGATGGCCAAGATGTGACTTGTATGATTACACACAACTCACCAGATACATGGACAAGGTAATAATTGTATGACACAAAACTCACCAGCTAGATGGCCAAGATGTTATTTCAATGATACACAACTCACCAGCTACATGGCAAGATGTGACCTGTTTGATCCACACCATCATTTTATACAAAGTTCAAATAGAGTGAGTGACACCAAAGCGTTGACCACATATTAAGGGGTGGGGCTCTAGTTCAAATCCCGACTCAAACGGATTTGTGTTTGCCTAATAGCAGCACCGAATCCATCTCCCAGGAAAAGATATAGGACCATTGGAAATTTTCATACAAAGAGGTGTGTTCGGTGTAAAGACTAAAGGAACTGTAGATAAGCTAGGTTTTTATTTGCTTACGTTTTATGGTGTTTTGTGTGTGTGTGCGCACTTCTTAGCACTGTAGAATGAAATGTTCTGAGCTCTTCAATTTGTAAGTTTCATTTAGTCTTCAGCGTTAAAGTTCAATTTAGCGTCCTTGACATTGTTGAATTTCTCATGAAAATCTCCGATGACACATTGAGCAAGCGTGAGAGACGCGCCATTCAAAAGTAATTACAAAATTATGGGATGTTTGTGCTATGATGTGAAGGCTGAGATTATCACCTGTATATTGCAAAGTCAAATCTCTTTATCTACAGCCTTCATGGAATCTCAAAGACAGATCTCTTTATCTACAGCCTTCATGGAATCTCAAAGTCAGATCTCTTTATCTTCTTCTTTAAAGTTTATTAAATCTATCTTATAATGTCTGATTCAGTCTGTCTGAATTATTTTTTATTTTTTTGTTGATTTACTATCAAAAGTTGCAGCGTTTTTTTTTTCAACTACATTGAAACGTCGTTTATCCGGACGTCATATATCCGGACCGCATTTTTTGGGTTTTGTTTACAGTACGTAGCAAAGTGTAGCAGAATGTCAGCGATAATATACACTGGCAGCTGACAACGGCGACCGGGAAAATACACAGGTCGCAACTGGCTTTGCGTAGTCATGTGAAACACTGCAGACTGCACTCACCCTTAATCTTCGGAATCGAAGACATTGCCATTTTATTTACTTAAATTCTATGCTTTTTTACGGCGCGTTAACCCAAAATGAAGTTCGTTTTATATTGTTGGTCTGTTTATAATATTCCGCATTCGGTTATCCGGACGATCAATTATCCGGTCAGATCCCGTTCCCAATTAATCCTGATAATCGACGTTTTACTGTATTAAAAACAAACGCATACAAAAGATGATATCGAATACCAGTCACTTTAAAGGTTATTCATTCATCGCCTCAAAATTTGTAGCAAGGAATCCGTGGCTCAGGCTCAATCAAGCCCCTACTCGATGCTAAGTGTACCTGTACATTAACAAATAATACATTAGCTTTGTTTCTCATAGGAGCTTGTCTATCATCTAATCAAGTAATAGTGTTCTTACACTCAATTCAGTAACGACATTCTTACAGCTAATATTGTCGTAACATTCAATGTTTGGATGTCTTCTAAAATATAACAAGAACAGTAAGACAGTTGGTCTGAAGGGCAATGGGTTAGACAGGTCTCAGTATTTCTCAGCATGAATATTAGAAGTTATGAAGTACAACTAATATCAGAAGTTATAAAGTACAACTAATATCAGAAGTTATGAAGTACAACAAATATCAGACGTCATGAAATACAACAAATATCAGAAGTTATGAAGAACAACTAATATCAGAAGTTATGAAGTACAAAAAATATCAGAAGTTATAAAGTACAACTAATATCAGAAGTTATGAAGTACAACTAATATCAGAAGTTATGAAGTATAACGAATATCAGAAGCTATGAAGTATAATAAATATCAGAAGTTATGAAGTACAATTAATATCAGAAGTTATGAAGAACAACTAATATCAGAAGTTAAGAAGTATAATAAATATCAGAAGCTATGAAGTATAATAAATATCAGAAGTTATGAAGTACAATTAATATCAGAAGTTATGAAATACAACAAATATCAGAAGTTATGAAGTACAACGAATATCAGAAGTTATGAAGTACAACGAATATCAGAAGTTATGAAGTACAACGAATATCAGAAGTTATGAAATACAACAATTATCAGAAGTTATGAAGTACAACGAATATCAGAAGTTATGATGTACAACGAATATCAGTAGTTATGAAGTACAACGAATATGAGAAGTTATGTAGTAAAACGAATATCAGAAGTTATGAAGTACAACGAATATCAGAAGTTATGAAATACAACGAATATCAGAAGTTATGAAGTATAATAAATATCAGAAGTTATGAAGTACAATTAATATCAGCAGTTATGAAGTACAACGAATATCAGTAGTTATGAAGTACAACTAATATCAGAAGTTATGAAGTACAACTAATATCAGAAGTTATGAAGTACAACGAATATCAGAAGTTATGAAGTACAACGAATATCAGAAGTTATGAAGTACAACGAATATCAGAAGTTATGAAGTACAATTAATATCAGAAGTTATAAAGTACAACGAATATCAGAAGTTATGAAGTGCAAATAATATCAGAAAATATGAAGTACAACGAATATCAGAAGTTATGAAGTACAACGAATATCAGAAGTTATGTAGTACAACGAATATCAGAAGTTATGAAGTACAACGAATATCAGAAGTTATGAAGTACAATTCATATCAGAAGTTATGAAGTACAACTAATATCAGAAGTTATGAAGTACAACGAATATCAGAAGTTATGGAGTACAACGAATATCAGAAGTTATGTAGTACAACGAATATCAGAAGTTATGAAGTACAACGAATATCAGAAGTTATGAAGTACAATTAATATAAGAAGTTTTGAAGTACAACGAATATCAGAAGTTATGAAGTACAACGAATATCAGAAGTTATGAAGTACAACGAATATCAGAAGTTATGGAGTACAACGAATATCAGAAGTTATGTAGTACAACGAATATCAGAAGTTATGAAGTACAACGAATATCAGAAGTTATGAAGTACAACGAATATCAGAAGTTATGAAATACAACGAATATCAGAAGTTATGAAATACAACGAATATCAGAAGTTATGAAGTAGAACGAATATCAGAAGTTATGAAATACAACGAATATCAGAAGTTATGAAATACAACGAATATCAGAAGTTATGAAGTACAACGAATATCAGAAGTTATGAAGTACAACGAATATCAGAAGTTATGAAATAAAACGAATATTAGAAGTTATGAAGTACAACGAATATCAGAAGTTATGAAGTACATTTAATATCAGAAGTTATGAAGTACAACGAATATCAGAAGTTATGAAGTACAAATAATTTCAGAAGTTATGAAGTACAACGAATATCAGAAGTTATGGAGTACAACGAATATCAGAAGTTATGTAGTACAACGAATATCAGAAGTTATGAAGTACAACCAATATCAGAAGTTATGAAGTACAACGAATATCAGAAGCTATGAAGTACAATTAATATTAGAAGTTATGAAGTACAACTAATATCAGAAGTTATGAAGTACAACGAATATCAGAAGTTATGAAGTACAAACTTGATATCAACACCTACAAACCTCCTTTCATCTATACCAAACAGAGAATTCAGAGAATTGGACATCGTGTCCCGTCTTGGTTTACACAGTGCTCTCAACTAGAGTCTAATATTGTTGTAAAATTGCTACAACATCGGTGTTTATGGTGCGCACCTGCCCGCCGTTTACAATCGTGACGAGACATTGCAGTTAGGAAAGAGTGATGATAGCTGCTTCCCCTCAAGTGAAAGAGAAACACGGGTCCTTGCTTCGCCACTGCCCTTAACATTGCTTGTTCCAGTATTTCGTTGGCTTGCTTTGATCAAATATCACACAACGTGCTTTCCTTGTGTTCCCATCGTCCTACATCTACTTCCTTCCGTTCTCTAAGCTCCGCCCTTCAAGTTTGAAACTGTTGCATTATTTCCTGCATGAACATTCTGCAATACCAAGAGTGTTATACACGATTTCTTAATTTCCTGGATATGCATACATAGAGCATGGAATGGGTTGTCTAAAGCATGGAATGGGTTGCCTAGAACAAAGTACTTTATTGGCGCCCCCCCCCCATTTTCTATGAACCTCACATAGATATATAGGCTGCGTGTGGTGCCTCCTAAAGGGTGGCGCCCTGGGCAAGGTACTTTATTGGCGCCCCCCCCCCCATTTTCTATGAACATCACATAGATATATAGGCTGCGTGTGGTGCCTCCCAAAGGGTGGCCACCGGGGCATCGTTCCCCTTGTCCTCCCGCCTTTTATTAACTACGCCTCTGCCTTGAGCATAGAATGGGTTGCCTAGAGCATGGGATTGGTTACATAGAGAAGAGAAGGATTTGCCTGAATCAGCCAGGAAACCGAACAACTTAGCAGAGTTTAAGTCTCTGGTTAACATTCATGACTGGATTGACTCGTGAGAAACCTATAGCGTAATTATCTTCTCTTTTGAAGTGACGTCTGTAATTTGTACGATAAGATTCATTAATAGAGTGTGTGTGTAACAAACTATGACACCATTTCATCCACAAACACACACTCGTCTGTAGTTCAACACTTAAGAATATCATCGCAGCGTTCAAATTTGACGCTATAGGCGTGACTTCACTCACACCATCAGTTCCGACAGTGAAGTATAATCCTGCATCAACTAACTAGAAGCAGACACAGCCAAGCTAATTGCTTCTACGTCTGCCCATCTCTCTTGTCGTCTGCTGATCTCTCTTGTCGGGCAGGTGTTAACAAGATTATGTGTGTTCCTATTTTTAGGCAAATTTTCCAGCTAGAAAAAAAAAAAAAGAGAGAACATGTGCATTACAGTGTATTGACAATCTGATTTTCAAAAACAATTTCAGAGCTACTTGTAATTTAAAAAGTGTGAGTCTTGGCAAGTGCAGAGTTATCGATTTTGAAATGTTTTTGTTGGCGCTGTAAGAAGTCAGATCCTACTCTCTTGTTGAGTTTACATTTAGTTTGTTGAAAACAGAATACAAAATTATTTATCTCTTTCTTTTGTCACCATACATTTCGTAAGTTTTACCAATATTCAGAGCAGGACTGAATGTTGCGTCTTGTACAAATCGGAAAAAAAGGACGCCCAGTTATTACTAATCGACTTAGCAATGTTAGGGACCCGCTCGTGCCTCTATTGTCACGTATGTAAGCGTCAAAGTTGCCAGAGAAATATAAACAGGATGTTTTGTTACGCTAAAAAGTAAATAACGTTGGGGAGATGGTATGTTTCCGCATAAGAAATTTCGAAGAGTTTTGATTTCGAAGTTTTCAAAACCTATAAATAGATAAGACGAACTAATCAGCTGATCAGGTATATAAATTTCAAGCTTCATGTCAAATCTATTGTGAATTTCGTAATTAATTTAAAACATTAATTGCATGCTATTAGAAAGAGAATGTGATACAGAGAGAGAAAGAGAGAGAGGCAGAAAGAGAAATGGAGAAAGAGAGATAAAAAAAGGGAGTGAGGGAGAGAGAGAGTGACACAGAGAGGCAAAGAGAGAGAGAGAAAGAAAATATGAGCGAGAGAGAGAAAGAGAGAGAGAGAGAACGCTGTATATAAAAGATACAAAAACACTGACAAACTTGCATTTATTTTTGTATTGATTGCGTACCGATACATCCTGCTTACGAAGCAAACTTTTTCTTTTATTAGCAGACCTTTGACCCGGAAACATTGACAGGAAAATAGATTGGAAAGGGCAAGGCGATGCAAAAAATAAAATGTTACCGACTTTGAGGAATTTTTTTTTTCAAGAATGACGTCATAAAATAAATTTGATATTAAAGAGAAAAAAAAAGGTGTCCTGGGTTGATCATGAAATGAGAGTTGAGACCAGAGCACCATTCAATTATGTCATCTCCTGGGGAGTATGGAAGATGGGACTGATGCTACCTCGTTATCTATGCATAGACATTGGGTAGCCTGAATTTATATGAAGCTAATTCGTTGGATTGAAGGGGTCGTCGACCAGTTAATTTAAGAAATGCTTTTTTAAAAGAAAATTAGTATGAGTCTCCTATTTGGTATAAGGTAGGGGAGCCGAGGGGAGTCAGTCCTGACTATGTCTCCGACACGAAGTTCAAGGGTGAGTACACTTAAATTAGAATACTTTGAAATTTATGACGCATTGTTAGGAAAAAAATTGAATAACTATATTGTTAAACTAGTTATAGTTTAAATTAAACAATATATGGGCCAACTCGTGGGTGTGATACTGTCCTGAATTCCATCGGGATTTTACACACAAAATAGGGCGTCCAACTTGTGAATATTTCAATATAGTCAAGAGTTTGAAACTAAAAGTTATCTGCTCTTTGTATACATTTTCACTTTTGATTGAGCTTTACAGTGCTATAAATAGCGTACGATATTATTATAAGGCTTTCAAAAAGTATATTTTAATCAACAGTTCAACAGACTAAGGGATAGGTCAAAGGTGAGCAACGTGGTAACCATAGACTGGATACATAAAACAAGAAAAATATAAATAACACTCTTAAAAAAATCAATGTATCACTTACTTATAAAGAGAAAGCACCGCTCTCGATAGTGCAAATTGTTATCTCCCATTTTTTCAATATAAGACAAAATAAATGACTTACCACCAATTGATTAACTATTTGGTTAACTTTTTGACTGATTCATGTGTTGTCGTCGACATACAATAATTTTACACAATTTTAACTTGCTCCAGGGCCGGGTTTTAGTATATGGAAGCCCAGGGCAGAAGTTTTCTTGAGGCCCCTACTATTTTTCGAAAAATGTTTGTAAAATGTTTTACATGTTTCGGATTTTCCTTCAGAGTTGAAGATGCATTACTCCCTAGTCCAAACCTCCCGAAGGACGACGGGAGATGGGAGCGGGCAGGGTTTGAACCCTCGCCCGTCGATAAATCCGAACGACAGTCCAGCGCGCAAACCGCACGACCAGGCAAATCCACTTATTAATAAAAATTCGAATATCTCATGAGTATGCCATATTATGAAATGAAGAAAGTACTTGTAAATTTAATTTAATTTTCCTTCGTTGAAAAAATAAAATCATTTCATATTTTAGTTAAACAAAAAACAACAATTTTTAGGGTTTTCACAATGTAGTCAATCCGGAGTAGACCAATATTATATTACGAGTACACTATAAGCGGACACTTTTTATTATGAAGACAGTGTTGCCAACTGTAAAATGTAATAAATTGATGGTAAAATTGCGAAAAAAAAATAGCTCCCAAAAAAAAAAAAGGAAATTTTCTGACCTGTCGAAATAAAAGATTTTCTATCTATTGTGGAGGCCAATTTTTTGTGGATTCCCAGGGGCAATAGCCCCTCCTGCCCTACCTGAAATGCATCATGATATAATTCAAGCATAAAAAAGTGGGAGAAAAAAGAAATAGACGGACGGAATGAGTTAATGTAACTATCTATGTATATAAATAATCTATCAGTAAGTAAAGTAATGTTCCCCTTTCCGACCTGGCGGTCTGTAGGGCAGTTGATGTAAAGGTCACCTATTTCTGTGGCCCATGGTTGACGGGGGTGTCATGTGGCCAGCACAACGACCTACCAACCATTACTTTTCCTCAACTCATGTCAGATACCCTTTAGAGCTGGAAGAACTCAGAGGCGTCCAAAAATCCCGAAATTAGAAATCAAAGTCTTCACTGAGATTCGAACTGGGATCTTCGGTTCGGGGTTCAACCGCTTGATCGCTCAGCCACTACTCCTCTATCTATCAACTATGTATAATTCGTTTCAACTTTTCGATATGAAAGCATGACGCAGCGGAACCGTCTAGAACAGCGGTTCTCAACCTTTTATGTTCGGCGACCCCTTTCTACAATCCCCCACTCTGCCGCGACCCCCCCCCCCCCACACACATACAGCAATAGAAGAGTAGACAATAACAATCCATATTTTCGATGGTCTTAGGCGACCCCTGGCAAATCGTCAATCAACCCCTAAGGGGGTCGCGACTCACAGGTTGAGAACCCCTGGTCTAGAAGAATGTTCAGAGTGAATGCCACACGTCAAGGCAGCGATCATTATTTTTATCCCTATCATATATGTTCAATTACAGTTAAACCTTTAAGTTAAATTTCTTTGTAACGTAATATTCGTATATAGACAACTTCATATTTGTATTATATGTTACAGTTATTCGCTTAATTGCACATTCATACAATTAATCTTTGACTTGCGTTTTTAAGGTGCCATGATTATATACCATCCGATCAGACTCTATCCACACGCGCCTGTCAAGACAGTTCATTCTTACTGCTATGTCTAGACATTCTTTCGGACGACTATTTCTGCACGCAGTTTTCGTCACTCGATAAATATCAATAACAATACCCATACAATTTTTTTTCCAGCGATATTCATTCTTTGCATTGTTAGCACGGATTGATGTTCGCATTTATCCGCCTTGACGCAGGATTTAGAAATTGCGTCAGCCCATTTTCAGACTCCGCGTTCAATCAGGTGAACAAGGCTCATGCTGAGAGATGTCTCCAAACGTTATTGATCGAGCTTAGATATCGAGACTTTGATGTACTCGAGGCTTTCAGCGTCAGTTTAGCGCACTGGAGAGATCAAATCTGAACTCAACTTTTTGGTGATATACTGTAGAGTGTTACATAGAGATGGAAAATGTAAAAACAACAAGAAAACCTTTTCTTTTAAGCCTAATCATTGTATTGGAATGGCTTATTGCAACACTCTATGAAGACAAATCGGTAACGTTGACAGCACAGCTTCTCTTTCATTATGGCCGACAAGAAGCAACGTATCACCTCTTTTTCTTTTTCTAATAACATAAGCTTTCCTGCCAACTAGAAAATGTAGAACAAGGTACAGAACTTTTTTTTTTAGGTCACTTTGATGTTTGTTAAAAAATTTGAAGATATGATTTAATCTTCTGCTATAATCGATTTATTTCGTGGCTGGCTCATTGAGGCACCAATACTGACCATTTCACAATTTTCACATTGGTCGGGACTTCTGTTAATCTTAACTTGCGACCTAGTTAAGGCCAGCTCGTGTCCTTGATGTCATCCATCCATTTTCCCTTTTAACTTTTTCGGTTATTTTTTTCGGGGGCGTGGTGGCTGAGAACTAGAGCTCTTTGCTTCTGATCCGAGGTTCTTGGGTTTTATACTCGGTGAAACCTGGGATTTTTAATTTTGGGATTTTTAGGACGCCTAAATTCCTGAGGCCTGTGTCCACCCGACTCTGATGGATACCTGACATTAGTTTGGTGAAAGTAAAGGCGGTTGGTCGTTATGCTGGCAACATGACATCCTCGTTAACAAACAGATGACATTGACATTCTCAGCCCTATACGTTATTCTATAATTACTCCACTGAAATTTCCAGATATCCACATAAAATTATCAATTTAACATTAACCTTATCATATGATCCGCATTATATTACCACACCGCATTATCCCCATTGCTTAACTACATTATTTACAAACCAGATGCTTCTTTTTATTCATATTCGTTTCTGCCCATTCATGTTTCTAAACTGATCCTGTTTCCCCCCACTATAACTGATATCTAAATAATCTTCAAAGAACTTGCAATAAGATGCAACCATTATTTCTAAAAAGAAGATAATTATGTCCAGGTAAGTAGGTGGAACGGTGTAGAAGAGTCGCAGATTGATGTGGGCCTCCTCTAGGTAGACCACTTTGTCTAAAATAAGCACAAGGTGAAGTTGACCTACTAACCTACAAAAACCAAACACGTGATCTCTTCCAATTCATCACATATCCAAAACACATAATCTGATATAACTTGCAAAAAAAAACAACAACAAAACAACATTAAACACCCAACACTCTGTTCTGATCCAACGAATACTCAAATATCCCAGACACCTGTTCTGGTCCCATTCTCATCAAATTCCTTATTCCACATTCCTGGACAGACTTCTACAAGTGCTCCTTCTTCTCTGGTGTAATTAGAGCATGGAATAGCTTGCCTGAATCAGCCAGGAAAAGTCGAAAAAAACAACAATTTGGTCGATTTTAAAACACGGATTACCATCTATGACTATACTGACACATTATATGCGTAGGGCGTAATTATCTTCTTTTTTGAAGTCCCAGGCGTAGCAGTGGTAGGAGGAGAGAGGGGGAGAATTTCAAAATCCCCCTGGCCTCCACTTGAAGAGGGTCCCCAACTAGTGTTTTTTTATATAACAATAAATATTACGCAAAATGCTGGGACCCCCAAAGAGGTCAAGCCCCCGGGCCCCCAAATGATGACTAATTCTTAGATACGCCACTGTCTGAAGTAACGTGTGTAATTTATAGTTTAAGAAGATTCACATATTTCAAGAACCAAATCAAAGATGTTTATAAACAAAATAATTGCGACATCCACATCCGACCCTTTTTTTTTTGTTTAAAATAATGTCGTAACATGAACTTCGTATCCTTAAATCTTGCGTAATTAATAACCTTCCGTCTCATTCTGTCAAGTTATCCCTAGAGGGATGACATTACTCTAAATTTCGCTGCGTCATCTCATCAGTTGTTTGTCTCTCTGTCTCCCGCCTCCAGCATTGTGAACTCGTTTGACCTCGTGTAAATATCCCTCTACCCCAACCTTGTGCTTTCATCCCCCCCTTCCCCCATTCTATTCGTCGATATAGCCTCTAGGCGTGCTTCAGCTGATGCACGACAGACCTTGATGTTATACCTTGTGTTTTTTTGTGTTTTTTTTTGGCGGGAGGCAAAAACACATTGCTCGGAAATGTTGGTGGATATAGATAAAAAAAACTTGCAAACAAAAACAAAACAAAAGAACAAAATAAAAATAAACAGAAAACGCTATCAGTGATGCATCATCTGGATCCACGAAAACCTGTTAGTTGGCATGCATTCTGTCTAAACGAGGCGTATCCAAACATTTCATTGGACGCGAGAATCGCAGGGGGTTACCGTTTAATTTTCAGCAGTTGCTCTTCTAAATACGCTAGAGTTCGAAGACGCTGAGTCTTCAAAGCAGAACGTCACAGCACCATGCTAATGATGGTCTTTAAGAAGAACAGTTTTTGTCATAAGCTGGTTCTATCTGTAGCGCCCCTGCTCTCACGAGGATGTATTTGTCTAGAGTTCATTACCCTTACCCCTCCCTCTCTCCACAGGTCCACAAAAGAAATTAGATCATATCGCACTGAACATGCTCTAGCAGGAAAGATGCTCTATTATTTTTTTTTTAAATCTCAAACTTTCTCTTTTTAATTAATGATATCTGTCAATATTTTGCAAAATTTGGTTGCATCTATTAAGCCTGATCCTTTCTAGTTATGCAGATTGCGGTGTGAACTAACTTGGGAGATGAGAATGTGGCTTGCGCGATGAAAATGTATTAAAGGGAGGGAGATTTGCGCTGCATCAGACTCACTCTCTCGCCTCTTGCCAGCTGAATCCAGTGGCAGAACAGAGTCCAAACAACTGGAGCTGGTTTGGGGTGCAGTGGATGACCAGTGTGGTCTACATGTCCCTCAGTGCTCCAAAACATTCCATGGCGTTTGCTAGATGATGCCTGATGGCCTTGCTAGTCTAATTCCACTTGAGCGCCATGCAGCCGCAACTAGACTTCACATGCTGGTGGTGGACAGAGACCATAGTTTCATCAGATACTAGCTGTGGCTTACCCTCACCTGGTTTGGCCAGGTAGTCGAGGCGCTTTGCCGGGACTACTGCTTGGAGCCACAGATGAGAGCTGGGCTCTGAGTGGAGACGAAGGTCAATGAGCTGCTCAGAGAGCCCGACTGCCCAGTTGACAGATGTACTCCTCCTCCTACAGAACCCCATACACCCCAACTTTGCATATAATAGTTTTATCATTATACTATTTATTTTCTATAATATCTACCAACTCGCACATAATAGTCATTTATCAATCAAGAATGTCAAACAATATTTTTCGACCTACAGACAAATTTCACAGTTCCGCTGTCAAGCTGAAAGAGATACATTGATTTGGGACAAATACTAAAATAACATCAGGACTTTGACTATAGTTTGACATTTGTCTTCCTCGTTTTTGTATATAGGCTTTTTGAGATCATTGTTCAAAATAGCCTGGAACACACGATCTCCGCAATACAATCATCGTTCCAACTACTAGCTACGCTTGCGAAGCATAAAGGTCGCCCATAAAGCTTAAAAAGAGGCTAGACGTGTCGGGGAATACTGAGAAGGAGCCTGTGAATAACATACCGAGATCATGTCACCAATAGAAAATGTCCTTTACCGCGCCTCTTTCACTTTGTGTGAAATGGTAAAAGAGCGTCGTAGAAGATTCGTGGGATATATCATGTAAGATGCCTAATCTGGATCTGTAGATTTTGTGCTGATCGGTGGATTGATTGCGTGTTTCTGTACGTGGAGTGTTACTTTTGAGTTTGTAGTTACAGACTAACAGATCACGACATATACAATAAAGTCAATCAAAAGGTGTAGTGTCAAATATGAATGTTTAATCCAGAACGGGAAGGTCTAGTCTCAATTATTATAGCAAAGATGTTGCTCCTATAAAAGCCTAGCCTCAGCGTCTGTTTATATCTAATCAACAGTCTCGCTCTGAATTCATGTCGTCATAATTGCGCGTATACTATAGCAGTCTCCTAAAGTGCTTCACTACAATCCTCATACAAGACGAGACACGTTGACTTCAGTCAGCCTAAACATGGAAGCTGAAAAGGTTGAAAGCGAGAATAAGGCCTTCCAGGTCTAACATGGCGTCGCACCTTATTAGAAGATTTAAAATCCGTGACCCTCAGCTGGGAGGAGGCTGTGGAATGACCATGACAATGTTTATTGTTCATTTTGTTGGAGATATTCTTCCCACTCAAGGCGGTGTTGGCCAGGTCTTAAGTTATTCGTTAGTCCTTCAGTTCCTCTAGAGAAGTGGCCAAGACCTCAAACGCTGTGTATTGCTTTCAAGTACACGTCACAGAAATGGACATTTCTTGTCCAGAAACTGGACTATATGGAAATCAATTGGAGAATGCCCAACGGACTAGAGTATAACAGAATTAGAGGCTTTCTACGTGAGTGATCTTTTGTGAGGTGTAAGCTATTCCTGGACACACAAAACAATGCCAGTAACATAGACGAAGTATAATTTGATTCAACTGCTACTTTTCTTTTTGTTGATTCATATCTGTTCATTTTGATATTTACTGACTTAATATGTTTGAAAACCTTTTGTTTGCGCTGTCTTGTTTATCCCTCGACCACCACTCTCTTCTCTTTCTTTCTCTTTATCACCTTCTCTCCCTCTCCCTCTTTCTTTACTTCTTTCTCTCTCTCCCTCACTCTCTCTTTCTTTCTCTCTCTTTCTTTCTCTTTTTCGTTCTTTCTTTCTCTCGTCTCTCTCTCTCTCTCTTCACAGCGTAATATACTGTGTCAGAGACTCTACATCTCCTCTGACTCTTTACTCTCCCTCACTCTCTCTTTCTTTCTTTCTCTTTTTTCTTTCTCTTTCTTTCTTTCTCTCTCCCTCACTCTTTCTTTCTTTCTCTCTTTCTTTCTCTCTTTCTTTCTCTCTTTCTTTCTTTCTCTTTCTTTCTTTCTCTCTTTCTTTCTTTCTTTTTCTCGTCTCTCTCTCTCTCTTCACAGCGTAATATACTGTCTCAGAAGACTCTACATCTCCTCTGGCTCTTTACCCTTTCTTATCCTCTACTGTTTACAAAGTTTACATCAACTCACTCTGTCTGTCTGTCCGTCTGTCTGGTAAAAAGTTTGTACACGTTATATCTCCCAGGCTCGAATCAAGTTGAAACACTAAAAAAGCTAGTCATTGTACCTAAAAATATGAATAGAAAAAATATCCAATTAGTCAATGGTAATCAATTATCTTGTTAATATAGAATAATGGAAATGGCTTCTACATTACTGAGATATATAGTTATAAGTATGGAGTTCTTTCCCTTAATTTTTTTTAATAATTTTACTTGTTAACTCATTTTTTTTCTGTCCTCTCTCTGTTCATTTGACTTCTATTTACTAAACATTTCTGTAAACTTGTTTTCCTTTGTAATTTTTTCGGATACCTACCCACTAGTTTATGGTCTATAGGGTAAAGGCCTTCTGTTTCTTTGGCCTACGGTTAACGATGGTGTCAAGTAGCCAGCACAACGACCAACCGCCTTTACTTTTCTCCAACTAATGTCAGGAACCCATTAGAGCTGATGGACTCAGAGGCGCCCAAAAGATTCTTGAATAAAAAATCCCAGTGCTCACCAGTATTCGAACACGGGACCCCTGGTTCAGAAGCCAGGCGCTTTACCACTCAGCCACCGCGCCTCCTCCCTTTACTCTTTACACAATGTATAATTCTGTCTCTTTCTTCTTTTGTTTGTTTGCTAGTTCTTTTATGTTTACACACACTCTCTCTTTCTAATTCTCTCCACAGCAGAATATCCTGTCTCTCCCTCCCCCCTCTCTCTCTTTACCCTCTCTTCTTGGGCCTCTTTTCTTTTCTCTCCTCTCTTCCTGTACCTCTTTCTATTTGCTTCTGTTTTCCGGGCAACATTATCAGCCTCAACGTAGGGCAGATGATGTAAAGGTCATCAGTTTCTGTGGCCGACGGTTAGCGAGGATGTCATGTGTCTAGCACAACGACCAACCGTCTTTGCTTTCCCCAACTAAAGTAGTGTCCATTAGAGCTGAGTGGACTCAGGGGCGTCCTAAAATTCCTACAAAATAAAAAAAATCCCAGTCTTTAAAGAAAAGACAAGAACATTAAAAAAAAATAATTCTTGTAGCCATGGGGTACAGTCAATGTATCAGTTAGTTTAGATCAGTTATGTAATTAAATTTGTAATAGATCTGTAGTCTAGACGAATAACAATAAATGTGTGCGATTAGAAATACTTTGACCAATTGTTTTTATTTAGCTCAATTTTAAGCTTTCAGCTTTCTCTATACGCTATGATACTATCACTTATGCCGACCAGTTGAGAAAATGGTGGGGGGATTAAAGAAGCAGGTGTCTATGCTACCGCGATCGTTTTTTAAATGCATTTATAAAATAAAAAGGGAAAGACCTGAATTCGAAGTCGAGGGCTCAAGCCTCCTAATGTTAACGCACTAACCACTGTGCCAGATATGTGCTTATGGGAATAGAAAGTTTTATAGTTACCTATGGCTAGTTTTAAACGTTAAAGCTTTCTCTCTACAGGGTATAATGGGGACAAATTCAACTTGAACTATCACTTTAGTCAAGTACAATTTCTTTTTCTTGTTCGATAAAAAATAGTTATTGACCAATAGTTAATTAAATAATTTTTTTAAAAAAGGAGCTTGGATATTAGATCATTTGTCTCATTAAATATGTTGACGCTGTAGGTTTATATTTCTCTGTTCATCATCAATCATTTCGGAAGCAATCGGAAACATTCGGAAGTTCCGTTGCGTGCACGTAGGTTCTTAGGTAGGGACTGCATTTGGCTAAAAAAAAAAGGAAATTTCAATATTAAATTAAAATATTTAAAATACTTTTTAGCTAATAGTTGGCTACTCCCATGTGTCTATAATATCATAGTTCTTTGCTATGCTCTTTTCTTTCTTTCTTTTTTTTGCTGGTTTTCGTGTGTGAGTGTGTGGGTGGTTGAATGTGTGAGTGAATAAAGGAACAGGATGAACGAGAGACAAGAGGAAATAAGAATTCAATAAATTACTGTCCACCCTCTGGACATCTCTGAACAGTTCTGACCATCGCCGGACTTGACCGCTACACCCAGTGAGTGTCGGATCTAATAATGCCCTACTCGGTCTACGTGATACCGGTAACCTCCCCCCCCCACCCCACCCGCAGGGGTACTTAGCCCGGTTGGTCAACGGTCAGTTTTGGTTTGATACTTTTAGTCCCGTAGCACAGTCCATTCTCTGGGTCGTCCATTCAGTCCTTACTGCATTGAATTGTGTGAGCGTCTCTTCTAATTACAGGACACACGCAAGTTTGGAGGTGCCTCTATACCTCTACGTAGACACACTTATAAACACTGTGTCGGATATATTTTACTTGATTTTCCCTTTTTTTTTCTTATAACTGATTATCAATAATATCCCTTATGCATATGTCCGCCCCCGTGCAAGGTAAGATATATGATAAAAATACAATTTAGGCACGTTTTGCTTTTTTTTTTTTTTTTTGCTAAATTACGTGTAGGCCCATATATGCATTCCTCACTAATCTTCGGCCTTGTTAGTTTAACACGGCAATGTAGTTAAACCTTTTTTATGAGGGAAAAAGGAAGTGTCCTTAACACATTAGTACCGGTACCGATTTTATTTAACTAGATTACACTAGAATGTCGACACACTAAAGGATGAGTAATCTAGCACCGATAACGTCAATCAAAAAAATATAAGCACATAAAACACTAGGCAAAGTTTGCCTAACGTGAATACACGTCTTAAAAATATTCATAAAGTTATAAACTCAATTTGACTTTTCTGTAAACAGCATTTAATGTAAGGACACACTCACGTTTGGTTGCTAACAGACAATCCAATGTTTGGTCAAAAAAACAGATCGTCAAATAGATCACGTGTTGGGAAAAATTAAGTGCTTTGTAACTCTTCCGTATGCTGCTGAATGATGTATTCCATTTTCCCATAGTTTTTAAAAATCTAATATTCACTTGTGATTAAGTGAAAGAAATGGCTTTATTGTTACTTTTCCGCAACCAATGTCCATACCCATTAGAGGCGCCCAAAAGATCCCGAAATTAAAAATCCCAGTCTTCAATAGGATTCAAACCTGGGACCCCCCAGTTTGGAAGCCAAGCGCTTTACCACTCAGTTACCGCACCTCCTTTTTGAAGTATACACACACAAAAAAATGTAACATATTTAGAAAAATTGTTAGAACCGTTTTCATAATACGCGACCAGTGTCCGCCCAGCTTTTTAAACTCATGAAGAGTTTCCAAGCTAATAGGAGGATTTGAAAAGATTATCAGAAATAATGATGTAGTGCCATCTTTGAACGCTGCTATATTAAACGAGTTTAATTTTTTTTTATTTGTTAAGTCTGTTATTTAATTTCAGTATTTACTTACAGCCTTATTGGAGTAATGGCCGCCAACAGTAGTCTCCATAGTCCCCTATCCTGGGCCATTCTTTCCCTCCTGTTCCATGTGTAACCAAATTTAATAAGTCTGCCTTTAGTTCAAGTTGCCAGGTGCTTCTAGGACGCCCTCTCTATCTCTTGCCTTGTGGGTTCCACTTCAATGCCTGCCTTGGGATGCTGGTTGATGATTTGTGCTGTGTCCAGTCTATCCCCTCTTTTCTTTCTGATGTTGTCTCCTACAGGAAATTGGTTGCTTCTTTGCAAAAGGTCACTGTTACTGATGGTGTCTGAGCATCAAATGTGAGGGATTCCTCGTAGTCAGCTGTTAATGGAAGTTTGCACTTTCCTAATAGCAGTTTTAGTTGTTCTCCAGGTTTCGGCTCCATAAAGCAAAACTGCCTTGACATTGGAGCTTAAGAGACGAACCTTTGTCGTCAGGAAGATTTCTCTTGTCCTCCAGATTCTCTGAAGCTATATGAAGGCGACCCTTGCTTTTCCATATCTTGTCTTGACATCGGCATCTGTCTTTCCTGTTTCATCTATGATGCTACCCAAGTAGCATAAGGATTCTACTTTTCCAAGGGACAGTGTAACGGATGTATGTGTGAGTCGCACTCGTTGTATCTCTTGCGTACCTTGATAACAGTTCTAGATGTATCTTGTATGGTGTATTACAGATGCGAGTTCTAATACGAAGACATACACCTTCACAAACAGAATAATGAAAGGGTCGATGCCCAGTAACTAAGTTGACTCGAGTTGAAATAGAATAACGAACTTTAATACAGAATGGGCCACAGTCAAGTCAGTGATTTACAACGATGTTATCCCTTCAAGAATCTGGCTGTAACTGTCCTAAAATTCTACAATAAAAATCTCTGACCCAATGCCTATGTTGTCAATTAAAATGTTGCGTTCAAAGTCTTTCTACTACAGTGTGTTTCTAAACTAAACTAAGTGTCTAACAACAGGCATTCAAGGTTATGGGTTCTATGTTAGCTGGGTTGTTCTTCACTATCTTTGTTTTGTCTATAACTAGAATACTTATTTCAATGCTTTACTGTAAAAAACGAATGCGTGTATATTGCATATATAGTGATTTTAGTGAGAGGAAATGGAAAATCAAATTAAAAGCAGAGAGATAAGGGACATTTCTGACCAGGGCATTAACCACTGACCCAAACGACAAAACTATTCAACCATCAAGATTCCACCCGGAAAAGAATCTTCTGATTACTTGCTTTTTCTGAGCCTGCGCTCGCTACCCAGAGATCAACGGTCACACCACCGAGTCACCGACCCTATCCCGCTCCTCTATCCCTTCGTAAAACCCGCCAAAAATTTTTACAGAGCAGACGACATACTTATGATGTTGTGATACTCAATATACAATGACTCTATTTTAACTGTATAGATCTCAACTGAACACAAAGTGATTTATTAAATATGAATAAATATTTTGCAAATATACTTGAAGTCCTCTTCAATAGGCTGACCTACTTCCACTCACTATGCCCACTGCAACTCTGCGTGTAGTCGGGCGTGCGCAAATATTAAACGAATCTCCAATTCTCATAAAGTTTTTGAAACGAATCTCCAACAAGTCCTTTGCTTGTAAGTCTTTTGAAATGAATTGTCCATTCTCATAAAGTTTTTGAAACGAATCTCCAACAAGTCCTTTGCTTGTAAGTCTTTTGAAATGAATTGTCAATTCTCATAAAGTTATTCGAACTGTATCTTGAATTCCCATAAAGTCTTTTGAAATGTATCATCTAGTCTATTTAAAGACCTATAATTTAAATGAATCTCCAATTCTCATGAAGTCTTTTGTTTAAAACAAATTTTGAATTCTCATGACGTCACTTACTTGAAGTTGTGTTTCGAAGTTACAGTAAAAAATTTGGGCACTTTTATAACCGGCTTTATCTGCGCCAACTATAACAGGAATCGTCAATTGTCTGCGGTAAGTCGCAGGAACTGATTAATCTTCCCTTAGCAACCCGCTTGTTTTCGATGGCGAATCCATTCTCATCCAGGACATTGGTCCACGGCTACAATCAGATCCCGGCTATGTAGTGATTAGGTTTACATACAGTGCCAAAGATTAATCTTTCTTAAGTTTGCGTCCAGAACAGACGTCACAGGACTCGATTGTTTACAGTCAGTGCTTGGTGTCACATCCGGGGCACGTCATTGATCGATATTCCTAATCAGCAATGCTCTATCGGGCAAGATGACCTCAAAGTCCAGTTTTTACAAAGATTATATCAACTCACTGTGTCTGTCAATATAATGTTGTCTAAATGTTGTTTGTTTACTATTGGTGAATGAGGTCCATTAAGAAGAAGAGAAAGCAGACAACAACTTACCCATCATGCAGTGCGTACATTTGGATGTGTAGGCGACATAGTTCCGACCACAGCTAATGCCCAGGCATTCATCTCACTGAGATGATCCATAGTCGCTTCGAGATTGAAGGAGGCCATAGACATTTGGAATATGTTTTTTGTAACCAGAATTTGTGTTATCCATGTTTAAACATTGGTGTAAGTTTCTCGTTATGGATATGGATATATCTGTGATTAGGTTTTAAGTTCACGTGCAAAACGGTTCAACACCCATTTAGGAATATCCAAGTGAAGTATGTTTTTCAATCTTTATTTTAGGCTTTCATTGAAGAATAGGTAATAGACATAAACAGTGAAGGCCGAGTTTATTATCATTTACATTATCCAATCGAATATACTGTCTTATAGCGAAGAAGCTATTTTAATTGTATGCAATTTACATCTTTCTGCGGACCCCTTTCGGTAGTCTCGACCTCTGGGGGTACGCTGAGAAACACCGATTTAATGGAATATCTGTATCTAAATATATAAATATACACCCACCCACTTCTAAAGAGTTCTGAAGGTCATGTTTATTGCTCCACTTTGTTTTTATCCGGTATAGAGTTCTATGTTTTTAATCTACCATGGTCCAAGTAATCGTAATCACAAGAAGTGGGACCCTTGACAGCAGAAGTAAGGCTGATACCAAACTTTGTCTCTTCCGGTGATCAACTCCGTTTTGTACTTGGTCAATCATGTCCTATCTCGCCAATAGAGACCCGGATCGATAGATGACACCCCCAGCCTGTAATGGCCTCTCCCCCCCCCCCCGGGACACGAAGTCTGAGGGATAGAAAAACAATATCTCTCGCGGATATGTCCAGTTGCTATGTACTTTTGTGACATTTGCTTTAATCCAGTGGTCAAGAGGGGCGGTAAAGGTCACGACCTTGATAGGCGATGACCTCGTCAGGAAGCATTAGTTGATTATTGATGACATCTGGAAGTATTCATAGAATCAAGGCGTGTTACTATTGCACTCTTATGGCGTTACTATGTTTATGTATTCAATATTTAATCCCTCATCAATAGAGTCCTTTCCCTTTTGCCTTTTTAAATGTGTTTTGGTGTGGCTTTCACTTTCGACACCAATTCTTCATTCCGTAAAAGCATTTTGCAGAAAATCCACGACAAGTTGTTATAGAGTGTGTGTGTGTGTGTGTGTGTGTGTTTCTATGGTGACGGTTTGAAGAGGTTAGCGTTTGGTTTTGAATGATGCAAGATGGGTGGCGTTGTCGTCACTTGGTCTTAATTAGGGGAGACGACTCCGGAACGTGAGACCGAAAGGTTCTTTTAGTGTAGTGAGTTAGATATAAAAAAAAATATATGATTACTGAAGTCCACTACATTTATTTTATCTCATATCAACTTATCTATATTATAATAAAAGTTATATTTAATATTGCTCACAAAGAAATTATTTAAAGATATATTACACCTACAGTGGTTTAGTTATCTTCCTGCAGTTTGCTGCTACAAGTCAACAAGCGTTAATAACAGAAAGATATATATTGAATTATGTGATCGGCGCTGCCAGATTTGGTTTAGTTTGCTTGGTTCAAATCTTTTTTTTTTCTGTGGAAACTCAGTGTTAGTCCATTAAAAAAAAATAGTGCGTGGGTGTAAAGCGACAAAGAGTTTTAACAAAAAAAAAAAGGTTGGGGGGGGGGGCTGAAATGGCATCACAAAAAAGTCATTATAGCTCCAAGAAATTAATGGAAATGAAATAACTTTAAATGAACATAGATATAGTCTTTTTGTTTTTCCCTATCGGGGTGCCAAATGGGACCACACTTATTTGCACTGGTGGGTATGGAAGAGAGCCCAAAATAGCTCGTTATAATCCTGTAATCCACACGAGGGGCCGTTTCTACAGACACGTCGACTGTGATAGGAGAACGAAAATGTGAGGATCTCCAACGGATTTCGGCCTTCATCCTCTTTTTTTGTCCGAGTGCCATACGATAAAAACCCAAGGAAAAAAAACGTCTTTAGCGAATCAGCATTTGTTTTCGTTTCTGGTCGGTACGTGGAATAGTGCATAGTGCGTAGTTGCATAGTGTTTTAATGACCTAGTCTTAACTCTAATGACAACGAAACGAAGTGGGGGTTGTGGGGATTTAATAAGTCCTGTACATGATAGAGCTATGCCTGATTACCCAAACTTCACCGCATTGTCAGAGATCCTAACCGACGATACCAACGTTGATTCTATCAAAACGTGTTAAACAATAACGGAGAGAAAGAGTTGAATAAAAAAACAGAAGCACCAATCGTCTTTGTGAAATAAAATACTTCAATTCCTCAACTTGGATTCACGCAAATATTAAACACGCACTTGAAATACACAATATGATCTAATTTCACTAGTAGAGTCACACAACTAGACACAATCATCTTATTTGAAAATTGAACGACCCCGCTTGTAGCCTTCCCCTTGGTTATATACCCATTACATCAGAAATAGTTCGAAATCTATTTTTAGTCATAGGGGAAAGTCCAATGTCTATTATTAGCAATATGAGCAAGTTTTAGTATTTGCACGAAGCTAATTAATTATAAGAACCTGATTTATCCAAAACAACGAGACCTTGACGAGTACATTACAGTAATATGAATATCTTCCAGAACCTAATTTCTTGTAAATATTTTATGTATTCAAATCATGAGACCTTGGCACGTACATTATGTGACATATATAAACAATATGTTTTCTGCTATACTGACTACCTCTGGCCTCTCAGACGCTTCCGACTCTAGTGTCTTGTTTTCCAACTTAAAGGCAGTCCGCCTTTGCGAACAATAAAGCTTATTCTAAATATCTATTTCATCATTCAAAAGAGTATCATAATAAAATTAGGTCGAATAAATCGTAAACAAAATGGTGGCCAGGAGAAAGAGAAATGATTCTGAAGCTGTTAACATTTCTATTGTTTCTTCTGTCCTAAATTCTTTATGTAAATTGCAATAACGTGCCAGCAGTTTTTCAAGTGATAGCTATGCATCATAATTTATTATGGCTGCCCGCTCTTCTGCGATCTCCGGACAACCTGTATTGCATTTTATTTTTTGTTGCGTTCACAGTTTCTATCTAAATGTGATGTGTTGTATTTTCTGAATGTGATGTGTTGTGATAATTTTGCACGCTTTTCCAGAATTTCAAGATTCCTACTCGCTCAATAATATATGTAGCCTACTCATGTTTTTTTTTCTTTCTTGTATTAAAATTCTTGTACTCTTAGTGGATACACGTACGTTGGCCAGATTTTTCCATTGGCAAAGTTTCACTTGGAATTAAGACTTTTCAATCATGATTATTTAAGCTAGAAACAAAGTATGGCTTAAAGTTTCTATGAATATTTGACAATGCAAGTTTTTATTAAAGGGCTGGAGGCTCAGTGTGTGTGTGTCTGCGTGTGTTTAGGAAATGATGAATTTTTTAATCATATGGGCGGGGCTTGGAAGAATGATGGGATAGAATAAGAAGGCATGGCGGACAGAAACTGGTTTACTGTAAGTTTTATATATTTCATCAGTGTGTTTTTGTTTTTCCTTTGAAAGCATTGTGTTTATACTGTTTATTTTATCAACGAAACGGAGTTTGGTGGTTGAGAGGAAAAGCGCTCGGGTTCCGAACCCTGGGATCCCTGGTTCAGATCTTGGTAAAGACAGTTTTCTTATTCCATAAGCAAGAACTAATTCTTACAAGTTCACCTTCATTCCTGGTGTTAGTAGAACATAAAACGCGTTGACTGAATCAGCCAGGATAACAAATTTACTTATCAGAGTAAAATTATCTAATTAAGACGCACGAATAGATTAACACTTGGATACGTGTAGGATGTAATTTTTTAAATGAACGTCTGTATAAGATAAGATAAATCTCCGAATATCTTACACTATTCGTTACATAGATACACATTTCAGTTTACCCCAAACTCAAAATATTAGTAGGCGTGTTTTGGTGCAGTATAAAATTAACATTAAAACACTAACGACCCTTTTGTTTTCCTACCAAATAGTGGTATCGATGTGCATCAAGAGATCTTCAGGGAGAAAGAGAGAGTAAAAGGAAAGAGAAGTAGAGATGGAGAGGAGAAAGTGGGGGGAGAGAGACGGTGGCGGGTAGAGTTGAGGGGAGAGAGAGTGTACAGAAAATGAGGAGAGAGATATAGAGGAGATGGGAGAGTGGGGAGAGAGGTTGAGAGGAGATGGGCGAGTGGGGAGAGAGATAGAGAGGAGATGGGAGAGTGGGGAGAGAGGTTGAGAGGAGATGGGCGAGTGGGGAGAGAGATAGAGAGGAGATGGGAGAGTGGGGAGAGAGATAGAGAGGAGATGGGAGAGGGGGGAGAGAGATAGAGAGGAGATGGAAAAGTGGGGAGAGAGATAGAGAGGAGATGGGAGAGTAAGGAGAGAGATAGAGATGGGATGGAAGAGTGGGAAGAGAGATAGAGAGGAGATGGGAGAGTGGGGAGAGAGATAGAGAGGAGATGGGAGAGTGGGGAGAGAGATAGAGAGGAGATGGGAGAGGGGGGAGAGAGATAGAGAGGAGATGGAAAAGTGGGGAGAGAGATAGAGAGGAGATGGGAGAGTAAGGAGAGAGATAGAGAGGAGATGGGAGAGTGGGGAGAGAGATAGAGAGGAGATGGGAGAGTGGGGAGAGAGATAGAGAGGAGATGGAAGAGTGGGGAGAGAGATAGAGAGGAGATGGGAGAGTGGGGAGAGAGATAGAGAGGAGATGGGAGAGTGGGGAGAGAGATAGAGAGGAGATGGGAGAGTGGGGAGAGAGATAGAGAGGAGATGGGAGAGTGGGGAGAGAGATAGAGAGGAGATGGAAAAGTGGGGAGAGAGATAGAGAGGAGATGGGATAGTAAGGAGAGAGATAGAGAGGAGATGGGAGAGTAAGGAGAGAGATAGAGAGGAGATGGGTGAGTAAGGAGAGAGATAGAGAGGAGATGGGAGAGTAAGGAGAGAGATAGAGAGGAAATGGGAGAGTGGGGAGAGAGATAGATATGAGATGGAAGAGTAAGGAGAGAGATAGAGAGGAGATGGGAGACTGTGGAGAGAGATAGAGAGGAGATGGGAGAGTGGGGAGAGAGATAGAGAGGAGATGGGAGAGTAAGGAGAGAGAGAGGAGATTGGAGACTGTGGAGAGAGATAGAGAGGAGATGGGAGAGTGGGGAGAGAGATAGAGAGGAGATGGGAGAGTGGGGAGAGAGATAGAGAGGAGATGGGAGAGTGGGGAGAGAGATAGAGAGGAAATGGGAGACTGTGGAGAGAGATAGAGAGGAGATGGAAGAGTAAGGAGAGAGATAGAGAGGAGATGGGAGAGTAAGGAGAGAGATAGAGAGGAGATGGGAGAGTGGGGAGAGAGATAGAGAGGAGATGGAAGAGTAAGGAGAGAGATAGAGAGGAGATTGGAGACTGTGGAGAGAGATAGAGAGGAGATGGGAGAGTGGGGAGAGTGATAGAGAGGAGATGAGAGACTGTGGAGAGAGAGAGAGGAGATGGGAGAGTGGGGAGAGAGATAGAGAGGAGATGGGAGAGTGGGGAAAGAGATAGAGAGGAGATGGGAGAGTAAGGAGAGAGATAGAGAGGAGATGGGAGAGTGGGTAGAGAGATAGAGAGGAGGTGGGAGAGTAAGGAGAGAGATAGAGAGGAGATGGGAGAGTGGGTAGAGGGATAGAGAGGAGATGGAAGAGTGGGGAGTGTACAAAGTAAGGGGTGAGAAGAAGACAGGTAGAGAGATGGGTCTGGACTTGCCAGCAAGGTCACATTCAGTTCAAAAGACTAGTTTCGTGACCCAATTGAAGTAGACTCTTAATGATGTCAGGATGCGCCCCGTTCATGAAATTGGCCGAGTGTCTTACCGCGAGCAGTCACGTGCAATGCTGTTTGCCACGCCTGACCTGATTAGCTCTAAAGCTCTATCACCTTTTGTTAGCCTCTGAGTTATTGGCACTGAGGATATAGATATCACATTCCCAGAACCGTGAAGACATGTGAAAAAAAAAAAAAAAAAGCAGCAGTTCTAGTCCCAGGGAAGCACCGTGCGGACGTTGATTAATGTGGTTGAATGCGAGGAGTGACACCAGACAAGTATCTGCGAACAGTCTGAAGTGATGTACACTTTTCTAATCGCTTTCCGTTTTTTTTCGGATAGTCGTCAAATCGACCAAATTTTTTTGTCCAATAGAATTTCGCTATTCATTTGCTGCTCTACTAACCCTAGATAACTGACGCAATAAATATGACCTGTGTCACCATGTTTGCTGTTGCTCTTCCCCCAGTAACCTTGTCTCTCTATCTCTAAGGCCCCCCCCCTCCGCCCCCCTCCCTCAAGTTTTGCATCTCTTCAGCAATTTCTTCTTTTTCTTCATTCCGTCAGATCTACGCTGTAAGAGGCAAGCATGAAGCCATAAACTGGCAGATAACGGGATTAGCTTGATACTACGGATCGGCTCGATACATTTTGAAACAGAGTAATCTCCCGTTTGTTTACATTGTGAGCCGGTTTACATCCTGTAAGCAACGAAATACAGAAACATATTAAAAGAAGAGAAATCAATATAAAGAAATGCGGGGGAGATTTAAGGTCATTTATACAAAAAGTTAAAAAAAAAAGGTAAAGTAGGAGTTATTAAAAAATAAACAAACTAAAAAATATAATAATAATAATGATAATAATACGATTGATAAGCTATTATTAATTAACATCGCCGTACCACTATCCCACAATATAGGGAAAACTGAAATGCAAAAACAAAAGTACGAAAATCGCAAATACAGAATCTTTCTGTAGTAATAATACATCCTATTGCTATAAGAACCGAACGGCAACTGACCTCGAAGAAACATTCGAAGCCCTAAGATATTCCCATGAGGGTCCTTATTACCTCCTGTAGACCTGCCGCATCATCAGACAATGTCTAAGTGGACACTACTAAAAGGAATACAATGAAATAATGAATAGTGTTTCTCTTTGACGACGCTCGAATGAAAATTAATCTATTTCTATAATAATAATAATAATAACCGAGGTGATAAGGACAACTAGCATCGAAGGCACATTCGAAGCCGTAAGAATTCCCAAGAAAAGTTTCGCTGCCTGTCAAAAGGAAATATTGCTGTTAACCTTCAACATCATCAGAAAATTCCTCATTGGACACTGTTGAAGGGACTGCAATGAATTTTGTTTCTCTCTAACGAAGCTCGACCCTGGGCCTGGCAGTGCCAGAGAATGAATATTCTTTCGTTTCCAACATAATAATAACAAAAATATCTGTTTTATGTATAAAGAAATGTGTCTCACAATTTGTGCGTTACTTATAATGAAACATAAAAGCGAGAACAGACGACATTCAAGTTTATACACAATTTTATTTTAAAATTACATGCAATGGAACAATTCTTTCGCCAACTAGTTCATAGAGATAGAATTTTCCATTGTTAATAGGAGCACACACAAAACTATCATATGACCCACCATTTATGGCCTATAATACATTTATAAACTCTTGTTATGTTTTGTACACCAGAATCGTCAACATTTACCAAGCGATTTGGAGTTATTCCCCATAAATGATATCTCCAATATCAACTGTGCTGCTAATATAGAATTACTTTTTTTTTTATTACAGGCGTACACCAGATGTCAGAGTTGTGGCGTTGACATTACGTCACGTGTTGCTATTTCTGCTATCACTTCACCTGATACTGGAGAGGACGTTACCACCAGAACTTCAGGGGTCAACTACCTACATTTATTTAATTTTTCTTTGGTTTGAATCTCGTTCTTAAGTACATCATCGAAATACATGAGGAGGCAATTCGGAGTACGTCTGCTCTGGACAGCTGTATCTGATCCATTAATTAATATCAAGTATAGTAAATCTATTAAGTTGTGTTTTATTTACTTCGAAGTTGACAATATTGTTCACACTGTGTGAATGGACATCTCTTTTTTTTGTTTTTAATTTTCATACTCATCTGGATATTCACGTGGATTATTGGATATATCGTTCGTATTCAAAGGTGTTTTATTCTTTTGGATCTTCTCTTGGATACACATACAACTGAGAACTGGATTATCTTCTTCCACAATAGATTCACACTTCCCTTACCACTTGGAACACTTACAATATTGGTCTTCTCGATAGAGTTGGGTTTATTTATGTTATTTGGATTTATGTTTTCGACTGGATTAACCAAGGCTGATAATGCCCCTGTGTTTATTAGTCGATACATAAGAAATAGCAATTAGCACTTTTCAAAAGATAATATCTAATAAAGATGGCAGCATATTGTGAACGATTTTCAAAGATGTCTTTATTTATCTCACGCATGATTGCATAAATAAATTATTGATTTTTTGGAAACGATTTGGCGAAAATGTCTGACGGAGGATATTACCTGGAGATAAACGAGCAGATTTGCTGCCGGGTTAATCTCAGCGTAAGGAATTGGAGAGGCGCTTACCGGACGAGTCCGGCTTTCGGCGGACACGGCGACGCCGAGTTGGTCTCATCCCAGGACTACATGAGCCCGACGTACAGGGCGCTGGACGCGAGCGGCGTTCCCCTCGGGAGCGCCGTCTTCTACGGCGCCAACGTGACGTGGCAGGACGTGCGCCAGATCACGTCCAACTTCACCCCGGACGTGACGGCCTTCTGCGACGTGAAAGGGGAGAACAAAAGCTACAACCTGTCCGAGGTGAACTACTCCCTGGTCTCCCAGGCGGATTACATGGGCCGTGTCCTGGGGGAGCGCTACGTTAGCACCGAGAAGCTGGTGGTCCTGACCTTCCTGTACGTCCTCATCTTCCTGACCGGCGTGCTGGGCAACGTCTGCACCTGCGTGGTCATCACGCGGAACCGGTTCCTGCACACGGCCACCAATTACTACCTGTTCAGCCTGGCCATCTCTGACGTCATCACTCTGCTGCTGGGTAAGTAGCCTAAGATTTAAGCTCCTCTACCTCTCACAAACTCGCTTTCAAGACCTACAAGGCACACTTCCACTTCCAAGGGTTTGATGAGCTTTTTTTATTACTCTGGAACACTTGAGAATACTGAGAGCCATTGAAACATTTTAATGTCACAGTCTCTTTTACAAAACAACAGCAAATTAACACACAATTAGATTTGTGATAAGCTTACTACCTTGAAATAAATATGTAGAACTAAAGACCTACCTCAAAAAGTATGTGGTGGCCTAATACAGTCGTAAGGATTATGATGCATCTCGTAGAAGACCTTTTCATGTGACTGTGGGGCCCTGTTTTGGAGAGTCATTCCCGTCCACATATATCGCAGGTTTAGGTGGCTTTCGCTTTAGCGGTAGAGGAGCCGGCCATTTTCCGTGTGGCACGCTTTTCTTCCGGAGCTGAGGCCCATGTTTTTGTTTTTCACTGTCCATAGCTTCCTTGGTCACCATTTCTCCTTGCTATGTCTTCCAAATAGTCAGTATCAATATCAATGTATCAAAATTGTAATTTACTATCTAAGACATATTTCTAAAGAATGGCATACTGTTTTCTGAAAAAAAATGTATTTCAAAAGAAAAAAACAAATATTTCAAGGTAACATTTGAAGAAAATCAAAACTGTTCCATTTTTGTCATATTTTCGGTGACGCAGTTATCAAAGCTATAATTTTAATTTCTTGTCCTATTTATGGTATAAACATGTACCCCAGGACTCTAGTTCTGCTGTGAGTCGTGCCCGTACTATTTCCCATGTGTGAGCTGATATTAAGGCACGACATGTCACGACACTTTCAGTGACAGGTGCTCACGCTCGACGTGAGTGTCCTAATTAATGTCAGCAGCAGACGTGTGCATATTTTTTGTTCGTCTGCTGGTGTTCATTAATGCGCTAAATTCTGACGCTTGATGATGCAATTGCGTTTGAAACACACTCTCAGTAAGAAGCGGATAACCTTGGACTGATAGCACGTAATGTGCGCGTGCTGTGTTACACAAGAACAAAAGTCTAGAGGGGGAGAATCTTCCCAGCATCTGAATCATTGATAGTGACATTTTTTATTAGGATCGGATTTCTGGAAGAAATTGTGTCAGAATTGAAGATTCTCACTTAGTTTAAAATATCTCTTTAAAAAAACGATTCGATCTCATTTTAAATCATTGTACCTTTTTATTTTTTCATCTCGATTTGCATTGTTCTCTGTCTCTACCTCTCTCACTCTTTCTTTCTGTTATTTCTTTCTTTTTCGCTTTCTTTCTCACTCTTTCTTTTTCTTTCTTTCTCTTTCTCTTAATTCTCACTCTTTCTTTCTATTTATCTCTCTTTCTTTCTCTCTCTTTTTTCTCTCTTTTTCTTTCTCTTTCTCTCTTTTTATTTCTCTCTTTCTCTATTTTCATTTCTCTTTTTTATTTTTCTCTTTTTATGTCTCTATTTTTATTTCTCTTTTTCATTCTCTTTATCTCTCTTTATCTCTCTTTCTTTCTCTTTCTATCTCTGTGTATCTCTCTCTTTCTCTCTCTTTCTCTATATTTATTTCTCTCTTTCTCTATTTTTATTTCTCTTTTTTTCATTCTCTCTTTTTATTTCTCTCTTTTTATTTCTCTATTTTTATTTCTCTTTTTCTTTCTCTCTTTCTCCCTCTTTCTTTCTCTCTCTTTCTCTCTCTCTTTCTCTTTCTTTTCCTTTCTTTTTTTTCTCTCTCTTTCTTTCTCTTTCTCTCTGTTTCTTTGTCTCTCTTTCTATCTCTCTCTTTTTTATCTCTCTCTCTCTCTCTCTCTTGATATATTGTCTTTCTATCCTTTATATATTAAACGTTTTCTCGTCCTATTGTGCTGCCAACTCTAACATCACAATTCAATGATGTCCCATTTAGTTTTTTTTAGATATATAATTCTTCGCAAGCGGATGCATTATACGAATATGTACTCCGTCCAAAAACACTAACCGGAAGTAACTAGACAGTACTCAAGTAGCCACAGCGTCTACCTTTGAACATTGCATGTTGTTTAAATTACATCTAGGCTAAAGAAAATAAGATCCACGTGCTACTGATAGTCGTTGACTTGTAGCACCAAGCTTCAGGTAGACAACTGAACCTCTGTAGACGTATTCTATTTTAACTTGCAAAACAACAACAAAAAACAACTTCTTTCTGAATAATATTATGTATAACTTTTATTACAATATACACACCAAATCAGCTTGAGATGATATGAAATAAAAGTAGTAGACTTGACTAATAATATAAAATGGTATTCTGAATAAAATTGAACTCACTACAAAAACACGTCTTTTCAGTTCTGGGGTCGTCGGTTTTAACTAAGACAACTGACGACAATGCCGCTTACCTTGCATCATTCACAACCAATCGCTAACCTCTTCCCACCGTCACCATAGAAACACACACACTCCATAACACCACGTTCACTGTATGATTAATACCCGGCAAAGTTCAGAAAGAACTTGACAGTCTCTACATGGTACCTTGTTTTAAAACCTATTTCTAGTCAATAAAATGCACTAGAAACAATGACGACTCATTCCATGTAATGTAGACTAATCTTTTCAATGTCGTAAACTATCGAATAACGAGGGAAAAGGTTAGGGCAGGGGTCGGCAACCTGCGGCTCGCGTGCCACATGCGGCTCTTTGGATGTTCAGTTGCGGCTCTTTAGTTCCATGCGCAAATATTTTTTTATTTTTTCGAAAATAAAAACATTTAAAAATCGTTCTGATTCGATTCTATCTCTCAGCCACTTGTACAGCGCACCCCGCCCCCATGTCTTGAAATGTAAGTATTTGCAGGTGGAAGATATTCAACTTTCTTCCGCCTTATAACTTGCTATAGATGAGTTTTGCGACATAAAAGACGCGGCACAAGTTATACTTTTTGTCACATATATGTCTTCCCAAGCTTCAAAAGAAAAACTTCTAGGATTTCTACCGCTCTCGTGACAAACTAGAGGAGAAGATACAGCTAATGGCATTTGAAGCTTTGAAGACGCTGTAATCTATATAAATAAAATCGTTTCAATAGCAACTGATGGAGAAAGAAGTAGGACATGAAAAATTAAAAAGTATTATTTCATATTATTGTACAATTCTTTGGCGCAAAATAAACCAAGAAATTCTAAGGTTTCACTACATAATACACCAAACATCTCCGGCCAAAATAGTCGAGGTCATGAATTTGGTAATCAAGATTTTTAACAGTATCTTGTCAAAAGCACTCTATCATCGTCAGTTTAAAGAATTCTTAACGAAATGGAGACACATTATTCTGACCTCCTTCTTTACAATAAAGTCCGATGGCTTTTCAAAGGTAAGGTGTTGAAAAGTTTTGCTTTATGCTTGAATGAATTAAATACATTCCTAAATGATAAAGGCATTAATCACCCTGAATTAGAGAACAACAAATGGTTGCAAGCATTTTACTTTATGGTGTATAAATCAAATGAATCGAATCTAAAATTGCAGGGAAAGGGATACCCAGTCTATGCTTTGGCAGAAGAATTCGTTTGTTTTGAAGGAAAAAAATCTTTTTGTAGAACTTATTCAGAGCGGTCAATTACTTCATTTTCAATTTGTAAAGCAATATTGCGATAAAACCAGTGCAATTGTTGACACTAGGTACTTCAACACAACAAGAAAAAATTAAAATGAATTTATGTGAGAAATTTAAAACTAACAAACAAAACAACTGTAGCATTTATAAAAAAATCTCAACACTAATAGTACCGAAATCCACATCAAGCCATCTGAAATTGATCCTGGATCTCTAGACATGCAATTGATCGCTTTATAAAGTAAAACTTTTTGTAATGGAAAATATACAGAGTTGAAAATCAATTGGAGAGTTGGAGCTCCAGAAATGTATGTAACGCAACAAAAGTGGACAGCTTTCAAAGAATGCCACGAGATGAGGCACTTATATTCGACCCATGGAATAGTCTTCCAGTTGCTACACTCAGGTGAAAAAGATGGCATTTGGAAGGCTGACTATCGTCAGATCGGCATATTCGTGCGTGCAAGCAATTAAATGTAAAGTAAGATGCTAACTAACAAATGAAAATTTAGAGTCGTGAAACTAAAAACAAGCTATGAGCCAAATGTTTCCAAACTTTCTAAAACCATGCAAGGCCATAGAGTTATCACTGAATTTGTTTTGCTCAATTGTTTGTTATTAAAATACAGGTTAGTGTTGTTTGTAAATGTTACATTTTTTTAAATCGTATACTTCTGGAAGTAGAATATATATATATAACATTTTTTGGTAAAACACTATTTATATAAAGATAAATTGATATTTTCTCTTTTGAATAAATGGATTCGTTTTTTTGTACGAAAAACTTTATTAATGCGAGTACTATTTAATGTTTGGAAGAGATAAATCTTGTGGCTCTTTAAAGGCGTTGAAATTTTGTAAATTGTAATTTTTGGCTCTTCCGAATCAAAAAGTTGCCGATCAAACTTAATAAGAGGACGCAGCTGGAAACAGAAAACTTCAATGAGATCTAGATCAACTTTTTTGTGTGTAACTTATGACTTGCTACAAGATGACATCGACTTGCTTCGAGTAACAATGACGTCACCAGCTCATCTGGGGAGCTTGATGACATTTTGGTGACAAGAAGTGAGTCATACTGAAAATGTCACCGAAAAGAAAAATTTTAATTAAAAAACCTAATGAAACATCATATGCTTCTCTATCAATATGAACAAATAACATCCTCAGAACAAATGACATCCAAGGACAAATGACATTCTCAGAACAAATGGAATTCTCAAAGTGATCACAAAATTGCGATCCTGAGGAAATGGCGTGACATCTTAAGTCCGAGTATTTGAGACTATGTCTAACCATTACACTTCCTCCTTGACCTGCCAAGCGATGCTTAGTTCCTCTTCTTTTATAAACTTGTATTTAAAATTAATTATGATCAATAAATGTATCCATTGATGAATTTACCAATATATCCGAAATATCTATTGATGTATCAACCTGATATAACAAGAAAAGTATCGGCTTCAACATATAAATGTTTAATTCAGGATAACTGTTGACAGCAACAAAGAATGGAAAATCCTGTCATGTAATAAAATGTTATCCAGGGCCTAAGACAGAGTGGAATAGAGAAAGAATGTCAAAACAGCGTGCTTGGTGCGCGAACGGTTCAACAGACTAAGGCAGGGGTTCTCAGCCTGTGGTTTGCGACCCCCTTGGGGGTCGATTGACCATTTGCCAGGGGTCGCCTAAGACCATCGAAAATATGGATTGTTATTGTCTATTCTTCAATTGCTGTATGTGTGTGTGTGTGTTGGGGGTCGCGGCAGAGTGGGGGATTATAAAAAGGGCTCGCCGAACTTAAAAGGTTGAGAACCGCAGCAATAAGGGATAGGTGAAGGTGAACTGTTAGTGTTAGCAACTGTTGGCGGTTTATTAGGTACAGTACACGTGAGTGCTTGCGCGCCTTTGAATGCAATGTCAATACATGAGATAGACAAGTAGAACTTAAGTCTACACTATAGAAACTCAGTTTTTGTGTTTCTCTTTTAAAATACAAGCATCCATTAAGATAAATGAAAAGGTAGGTATTTAAAAAAATGATTGGGCCATTATCTTTTAGAATTGTTCCGTGATTGAACGAAGGTTTACTTTCATGATTTTATATAGCGTTATCTTTACCTTTCAATATTCTTTGATAATTCATGCTTTCATTGTCTCTTTTATCTTTTTTTTTTATGATAATGTTTTTGTTGACATTGTTTTTATTAATCTTTATCTATTTTTTTTCTCTTCCCCCCCCCCCCTTGTTCATCTTTCATCACTTTGAACAAAAGTCTCTGCTTATTTTGGATTCGTCTCCACTTTTTTCTCAAACGTATCTTTCAGTCATCTTTCATGAATCGATTTTCGTCTTTCATGTATTGATATTTGTCTTTCATGTATCGATATTTGTCTTTCATGTATCGATATTTGTCTTTCATGTATCGATATTTGTCTTTCATGTATAGATATTCGTCTTTCATGTATCGATATTTGTCTTTCATGTATCGATATTTGTCTTTCATGTATCGATATTTGTCTTTCATGTATCGATATTCGTCTTTCATGTATCGATATTCGTCTTTCATGTATCGATAATTGTCTTTCATGTATAGATATTCGTCTTTCATGTATCGATATTCGTCTTTCATGTATCGATATTTGTCTTTCATGTATCGATATTCGTCTTTCATGTATCGATATTCGTCTTTCATGTATCGATATTTGTCTTTCATGTATCGATATTTGTCTTTCATGTATAGATATTCGTCTTTCGTGTTTTTTTATTTTGTCTAGTTTTCATGTATTGATATTGTTCTTTTCAGCATCGATCTTTGTCTTTCATGTATCTCTCCTTTGTTTAACATTCTTTATATCCGTATGTCTGTCTGAGCGAATCTCTCGCTCTCTCTCTCTCGCTCTCTCTCTCTCTCTCTCTCTTTTTCCATTAAATTTTCATTCATCACCCATGCAATAAAATAATCTCGTATAGAATGTCTTTAACCTAAACTATAAAAAAAAAAAGCTTATATAATCTATAGAACTGCACATCTACAGACATATTTCTCAATATTGTAAGATGAACTTCCCTTTTTTTTATATCAAACAAAATTAATTGATAATCTTTTATTCATTAATTAATTGCTAAATATTTTTATTGATTCATGTTTTTTAGGGATAATAAACTGTAATTTTTTTTTATCCGAGAATGGGAAGTGGGAGAAATAGAGTGTTTAAATTTGTAATAAGCAGACAGACAGACAGACAGACGGAGTGAGCTGTTATAAGCTTTGTAAAAAAAAAATTTAAAAAAAATTGTCTTTCACTGCTTAACGTTTTGTTTAAGAATTTTACTGTCTCTAAAAACGAGTTCAGTCTTTAAACCTTGTCTATTAGATTCTCATCGATATCTGTCTGTACTAATGTATGTCTTCACAACACTTTATATTCACTCTATGTCGCTTCATCACTCAGGCCAACACACACATCTATGAAATTAACATTTGATCGACGACTCAAATGGAAACATTCGAGTTAATAGACACCTTAGGTTATAATTAGTACTATAGACCAGGTTTTGTTTTGGGGGGGGGGGGGGGAAGGTTCTCAAAGTACACTGATCAAAATGAAACACAAAAATTTCTTCATTTGGGCGGCACTCCGTTGTTAACATTCATCTCTTAGCAAAACGACATGTCGATGCGCATGACAGAGTTACAACAATATAGACAAAACCAACTTGTGATCAAATGAAGTAAATGCTGTAGACTTTAGTAATAATATTTCTTAACAAATGCTAACTACAATAACACAACCTTTCAGTCTCACGTTCTGGAGTCCTCTGTCTTAACTAAGACAAAATGACGACAATGCCACTTATATTGCATCATTCACTACCAATCGCTAACCTCTTCCCATCGTCACCCTAGAAATAAACACACACACACGTTCATCCTTACTGGACTTGGTCGTTATTGGTTATAGTATCCTTGTTATTATTGGTTACAGTATCCTTGTTATTATTGGTTATAGTATCCTTGTTATTATTGGTTATAGTATCCTTGTTATTATTGGTTACAGTATCCTTGTTATTATTGGTTATAGTATCCTTGTTATTATTGGTTACAGTATCCTTGTTATTATTGGTTATAGTATCCTTGTTATTATTGGTTACAGTATCCTTGTTATTATTGGTTACAGTATCCTTGTTATTAATGGTTATAGTATCCTTGTTATTATTGGTTATATAATCCTTGTTTTTATTGGTTATATTATCCTTTTTATTATTGGTACCGTTATAGTATCCTTGTTATTATTGGTTATAGTATCCTTGTTATTATTGGTTATAGTAACCTTGTTACAGTTCGACACGTCGTTTTGCACCAAACAACACCAGAACCCTTCACGTATCTTCTGATAGTTCATGAGTCAAATAATGGCCCTGCTTCAGTCGAGAAGCGACTATGGATCATCTCATGGAAATGAGATGAATGCCTGGGCATTTGCTGTGGTCAGAACCATGTCCCCCACACACCAATTCCCCCCTCTCCAACCGCAGTTCCGATACAGTTTGGGTCAGCAGAGTCGCAGGTTCTGCCAGGGTGTAGCACTGGGTGCTGCAAACTTCCTTAGGGTCGCCAGCTCCTGATTTTTTCTCAGAGTTGACACCCGAAGCCTTTCCCATGAGCCAAATAATAGATCAAGTGCAAAAAGTAACTAGAGACATTACAATAATAAAAGATATGTCTACTGTTTTAAAGACGAGGATAGTACTTTCTACATTTTAGTTTTTGTTTTTAAGGGAAACTCAGATGGTTTTTCAAATTTGAGTTATTGACATATTTAAATTCTACGTAAAAAGTTGTAATTGTAAACTTTATATCATTTTGTATTTAAATGTATATTTTAAAAAATTAGTAAATTCTTGACATCTAAAAAAAACGGGGGTTCTTTGAGATTTTGTTTTTAGCTCAGTCAAACGTCACTTCCCTCAACAATACTAAAAAAGAAACAACATTTAACCAATCGTATCGTTCATTCATACATTAGCTGTTAGTGACGGCCTAGTCCAGAGCTATGGTACAGTTATATATATAGAGCATGGGCGTAGCCAGGGAGGGGGTTGGGGTTCAACCCCCCCCCCCCAACCCGAAATGAAATCCCCCCCCCCCGCAAGCGGGGGGGGGGGGAGGGGGGGGACCGTAATTCAGTAATTCATTATTTGCTTTGATTTTGTTTATTTTGGGTGACATTTTAATACTATACTATCACTTGCCCCAGCGCAGCCAAGGGTTTTGAATTTAAAACCACCTACCACGGGGGTTTGAGTTTAAAACCCCTATCAGGGGGTTTTGAATTTAAAACCTCTACCTGTGGGTTTTGAGTTAAAAAAACCCTACCAGGGGGTTTTGAGTTTAAAATCCCCTATCAGGGGGAAGGGTTGAGTTTAAAACCCCCTACCAGCGGGTTTTAAGTTTATAACCAGCTACCAGGGTTTTTTTTTTGCAGTTAAATCCCTCTCTTCTAATAACAAAACAAAACAAGGTTACAAAGACAGCTTGTGTGGAAACACAAACTTTAAATCGGCCCCCGAAGTGGTTTCAATATTTTCAGAAAGAACATCCAAATGAAATTATATCAAAGACAAATGAAAGATAAGAATGGAGAAAGAAGGTTAACAGATCTTGTGTAGTGCCCCAATGGTGCAGCAGATCAAAGGATAGGTGCAAGTGAATGCAAAATTAGATGTGAACCTGGCCTAACTAGTTCCCTTTTTAGATCTTGTGGTCTATAGGGCAGATGATGTAAAGTTCATCTGTTTTTGTGGCCTACGGTTAACGAGGGTGTCATGTAGCCAGCACAACGACCAACCGCCTTTACTTTTCCCCAACTAATGTCATTAGAGCTGGGTAGACTCAGAGGCGCCCAAGGATTCCGAAGTTGAAAATCCCAGTCTTCACCAGGATTCGAACCCGGGACCCTCGGTTCGAAAGCTAAGCGCTTTACCGACCCTCTCCTGGTCTATAAATAATGTAATTGTTTTGAAAAGGCTTAATCTTTTATTTGAATCCTCAAAATTTACGCATAAAAGAATGTTCAAGAAAATGAAGTTTATAAGATTACTATTTTTTTAAAATTAGGTCTAACTTATAATGCATACTAATTAGCTCTTTCTCTTTAAAAAACTGCTTGCATAACTGATTTTAAAAATTAGATTTTACGCTTTCAGAAAAAAAAAAAGTAGCCGATGCATCAGAACTTTGAATGGTGTAAAATATTGTGATGTCGGATTTTCAATATCTTTTATAGTAAGGTTGTGACAGTGCGTCGCATGATGTTTGCGGGACATGTTTTCCGACAAAATGAATTACGCATACTAAGGGTTGCGATGACATCCTAGTACAACTTGGCGCCAGTAAGGCAGTAAGAATAGCATTTTAGGTTTTTGAAATAAAACTTTTAATAGTAGGAAAATTTACTACAGATACCTCAGAATATTCATTTTGTTGGCTTTAAATACCAGATATTGTGCTTGGCGGCGGGGCTTCGCCCCGCACAGGGGGAGCTCCAAGCGCTCCCCCAGACCCCATTGCTGTCAATGTCGGGGAGTCTTACAATTTTCCCACTAACTCCGGGAAGAAACATTGTAGGGCATAATAAACGTCTTTCGAAAGAATGAAGGGTCAGAATGTAATAAAGATCATGTACTTACACACATACATACTATTAATTTTTTTTGCTGGGGGGGGGGGAGGAAAAAAATCCCCCAACCCCCCCCGAAAAAAAATCCTGGCTACGCCCATGATATATAGAGAGATCTAACTAAAAGCACTAGGATAACCAACTCGATAAAAAAAAAAGTAACATTTTCATCTAAGCCCCTCCCTGTCCTAAAAAGTAAATAGAGCGTGTGTCTGACTGATTCTAACAAACTGGTCAGTGAAAGGCTAGTCGAGACTACGTGTAGTCGGTCATGACAAGACATCCAAGCGATAGTGTTTGTGTATCCAGTGGTCAGGCGAGAAAATAGACACTGCCCTGGTTAGTCATGCATGTAAATCTACTTTCAACACGCATTTTTTTCCTTTGCTTACAAGACCTACATCAAACTGCATAGACGAAGATATATTTCTTTTACGAGAATGTAAACTTTACTGTATGGTCTCCCGTTATACAGCAAGTCAATTGATTAAATTAGTAGGCTAGTGTGACGTCACATAGAAGCCGGTGAAAATCTGATCGTTTTAGATGCGCAGGAAAATTACACAAGAAAAACATCAATTACAAAGTTATTATTGCAAATTAAAAAAAGAGAAATAATACATTCATTATCTGTAAATCAAAACACATATTATATAAAAAATTGACAAAACCATCGGAGTTTCCCTTTAAGACAAACTGACATAAACTGTATTTTGGATTAAATTGAGTTTTGGTTGGATAGGTAGCGTGTAATCTTCAAATTGATAGAACGTCTTTTGTTTTTTCCATTTAACATTTTTTTTGTAATTTTTTAAAATTCCCATTACATTTTTTTTGTAATTTCCTTAAAATTTGAATGAAATTTTTTTTATTCGTTCTTTAAAACAGATGAATAATTACATCATTAATTACATTTTTTTTGCATTGGACATTGAAAATCATTTGTTTGGGACCTTTTCAACATTTGATCGCTAAGAGCTCTTAATGGATTAACTCATCTCTAAATGTCCTCGAGGTTCATCTTATTCAATATCATTAGTTCAATGTTTTTGCTTGTTTCGGTGGTTGATGCGCCAAATATCGTTTATTCTTGGCCAACGTAGCCTATCACAGAGCAGAAGTAGAGGTTTATGTGCGTCACGTGATGAAGCATGTCAAGGCCGCCTATGACAAAGTTGTTTTGTTAGATCATTTTTTTTCCATAATAATGAAATCTTGTCGTAGAGCTAAAAATAACTTATGAAGGGACAGGGGAGCTAATAAATAGATATTGTTATTCAAAGATATTTTCTTATATTGTCAATATATTTAAGGAAATTTTTATGAGTTTTCAAATGATTATAATTTCCGAGATTTCCAGGACTTTTTTTTTAAAAATATATTTTGCAATTTCAGGAGATTTCCAGGAGCTTATAAAATGGTTATAAAAATTATAAAATAGTTTAATTTAATAATTTACTAGGGACTAGCGCGGGACTATGAAACTGTAGGACACACTGCGGTTACATAGATTACAATGAACAAAGACCGGACCTGTGGGAATTCAAAGAAAAATTCTGAAGTCGTAGAATTAAAAATTACAGACTAAAGTTTTTTTTTTAAATGGGCTCTTTTGTTTAATTGTGCCTTGTACCAATACCATTACAATGGACGTATGATTGAAACTGATCTATATTCAATAGACGTCAAACATGTAATGTGATTACCGATATATGACTCAATCACTCAATCATCCAGATCCCTAGTTTGCAATATGTAGTAATTGGATTATGTTTCTAATTCATAAGTCACAGTTCAATGCTCTTTGGCCAACGATGGGTAATTAAATTCTAACGTGGCCATTAAAGAAATTCTTGTTACGAAACAACTCGTGTGGTAAACGCATATGATATGAACGAAGGTATCATCTATTAATGGCATTCCGAATTTATTAAGTATTATTAGTATTATTAGATATTATTAAAGATAAAATATAAGGAGCCAACACACCCTAGCCGTTTCTAGCCGCTAACCTCACGAGATCATACTTTGGCTGCACAATTTTTAGCGCTCCTTCCCAGCCCCTGATTGGGACAACCTCATGCTTATTAACTTATTTTATTAATTACAGTTGTTTTTTTTCAAAAGAAAAGATAATTACGCACCATGATTCCATGTGTTAATCAAGACATACGTGATTATTAAAAAAGTAAACTCTTTAGCCATTTGTTTTCCAGGCTGACACAGGCAACCCAATGCCCTAATGGCACTAAAGAAGATGTAATACATGTACTAATTTGTCCTAGCGTATTGAATAAGGAATGTGCCTTTATCTTCGTGTCTTTCTGAGTATTTTTAATAGGATCAGTTTTTGTATTTTTAAGTTATTTTTCGGTGTTTTCTACTTTGCTTTTGGGTCTTCTGTCTTGAACTATCTCTAAAGTAAGTAATTGAACTCTTGTTCAATGTAGCACGTATATGAAAACTAATTGTGGGCATATTTTAGCTGAACTCCCGTTACACCCCTACTCCGTGTGACTGGCTAACTTACTCGCGCGGTTTTATTTGTGCAGCGGTATGAATTCATCTTATCTTGTGTGAGCACACGTAGGCATAGATTGTCTCTGAGACTGTTATGTTGTGTAAGCGCACGTAGGCATATATTGTCTCTGAGGCTGTTATCTTGAACTAGCGCACGTAGGCATATATTGTCTCTGAGGCTGTTATCTTGTCTGGCCCCTCTAATGAATATCAGAAGTGTGCACCTCACATCCACACCACATTTTCATCCCATACACACTCACACACATTTTCATCCCACACACACTCACACGTTCAGACTCGCTCATTCACGTATGAATATGTCGCGTCAACGCTCGCCGAGATAAAAGGATTGATCATGAGGAGTCCTTTCTTGACTTGGTTTTGTTTTCATTGTGTTGAATCAGCATTTGTATGAGTGTCGTCGATGGAGCATAAAGTACGTTAGAAGGAAACTGAGAATAAGAGACTTTAGAAAGAGTGCAAGAGAGAGAGAGAGAGAGAGAGTGTAAGAGAGAGAGAGAGAGAGCGTCAGAGAGAGAGAAAGAGAGAGAGAGTGTAAGAGAGAGAGAAAGAGAGAGAGAGTGTAAGAGAGATAGAGAAAGAGAGAGAGAGTGTAAGAGAGAGAGAAAGAGAGAGAGAGAGAGAATGTAAGAGAGAGAGAAAGAGAGAGAGAGTGTAAGAGAGAGAGAAAGAGTGTAAGAGAGAGAAAAAGAGAGAGAGAGAAAGAGAGAGGGAGTGTAAGAGAGAGAGAGAAAGAGAGAGAGAGTGTAAGAGAGATAGAAAGAGGGACAGCGTGAGATTAAAGGGAGAGAAAGAGACAGACGAAGGGACATGTCAAGCGACAGAGATATAGAGACACGAATATACTAAAAAGAGATTAATAGAGAAACAATGAAAATGAAAGACAGAGAGAGAGAGAGAAAAGAAAGAAAGAGATAAAAAAGAAAAACAGAGAGAAAGAGATGGAGACAAAGAAAGAGAGACAGAGAAAGAGAGAGAGACTAAACACCTAATGTATCAATCAGACTTTCCAAAAAGTAGAAATCTATTCTTTCTTGCACTCTGTTTGACCTGATGCCCCTCCCCCCCCTCCCAACTGGCATGTTCAATCTGCAATCATTATTGTGATGCTCGCTTTGAACCGTCATTTGCATCTGTGTTCGCTTGATGAAATTATTCTGTTAAGCCCGGTCATTAACCGTGGTTCTCTATTTAGATTGGAATCTCTGGCAGTGGGATTATCAAAGATAGAGGACTTCCAAAATATACAATATTTCTCTTGACTTGAGAACATCGTCAAAGAGTTTTTTTCCGACTGCTTATTTTATTAACATCTCTCGACTGACTTTATTATCATACAATCTTAGCAAAACCAAGAACATTCAGTGTGTGCACTGTGCTACAATTCAAGCATATATACATCCGAAAGACCTTTCCGACCAAAGAAGTCTTAGAACCTTTGCCGGATCTAGACTTGATAAGGCCTTAACTCTTTCCCTCCGTAATTATTGTTTCACATTCAGATGGAATTCTTCCTTTTGCTCATTAGTATTTCACTACCATATTATGATTAGGTTTCAATAGCTTTTTGTTTGTTGGGATCAGAAAATGTTTTATTTGGTATAGACTTAAAGGGGAATGCCTGCTCCTTCTATAGAACATCAAGAAAAGGTTTTAGTTGGTATAGACTTAAAGGGGAATGTCTGCTCCTTCTATAGAACATCAAGAAAAGGTTTTAGTTGGTATAGACTTAAAGGGGAATGCCTGCTCCTTCTATAGAACATAAAGAAAAGGTTTTAAAATGAAATATTAATTTAATTTAATGATGGTCAAATCAACGATGGTATCGTCGATTAGGAGAGAAAGAGTTAATCTACTCAACATTAAAAAAAAAGGGTGGGGGGTAATTCAAAGCAAGTTTTTCCGTTTTCCTCTTCTCCAAAATGATACAAAATATCCCTGTAACCATTTCTGGGGGCCCCCAAGTAGGCAGGCGCTAAAGCTTATGTTCAATGGTGTAGTGATCAAAACGTGCGCCCGGGGCAAGGTACATTATTGGCGCCCCCTCTCCGATTTCCCATGAACTTCACATAGAAATATAGGCTGCGTGTTGCGCCGCCTCAGGGTGGCGTTCGGGGCATCGTGCCCCGCTTGCCCCCCTTCACAACGCCTCTGTTTATGTTGCCTAAAGAAAAATCCAGCACTGCTTAGAACCTCTTGCTATGGAGTGTATATGTGTTTCCAAGGTAACGACGATGAAAAGGGAGCGGATGTTGTTGGTTGTGTAGGCTGAAAAAGTTTCTGATGAACCAAGAGATGGTCTGTCATAATTCCGTTAAATATAAGTCACGGGTGTGATAGTTCAAGAAGGTGTTGTTGTTTTTTTTTTTCTTTCGAGGGACGTTATTGTTGTTGACGCTTGTTGGCCTGTAGCACCAAACTGCTGGTAGACAGCTAAACCGCTGTGGGGGTATTATATTTTAATCGATAAGACTTGAAATAACTTGAGTAACTTCTTTGCAAACAGAACTAAATTTAAAATGTATTACAATATAGAAAAATCCAAATTGAGATGAAATAAACTGATGTTTAAACAAATCTAACTCATGATAAAAACACGACAGAGCCTCTTATCTTGCATCATTCTTCAAGACTAAACATTAAATTAATACTGTCTCTCTACAACTAACAAATATATCATCAACTTGAAAACAAAAACACACACACACACTCTCCATACGTGTGAGACAGGAAGAGGGTGTTTTTTTTTTTCCTATTGAGTTATATCTTGTCTGATCATTTCACTTGTTTCTGTACACATCTACTTTAAATTGAATCTGTATATATTTATAAATAAAATTTATGTTCAAATTGTGTTTAAAAAGAAGTCTGTTTAAGTTTATTTCTCTAGGAACTTAATATTTGTTTAGTTGTACTAGCTGTATAGAACAACAAACCGACGACCAGTCAATAACACTACTCCACGAGCCCTTGGCTTGCAATAGAACAATGACTTGAAGGATTTCAGTTGTCTCTTCCGAATTAAAGAAAATTTTGTCCTAGATCATATCTTCTGCAGGGGATGGCAGAAAGGGGGAGGTCAAACTCGCCATGATTGAGACGGTTGTCTGTAGAGCTTACCACAGGACAATGCAGATTTACATGGACCACCTCAATACCTGCATTAACACTGCAATACCATATCCTTGTCGGGCTATACCACGTTCTTAGCGATCTACATCAATCCTAGGCGGGCTATGCCACATCCATATACAGCGGGATACACCACATCCTTGACGTGCTACATCGCATCCTTAGCGGATTATACCTTATCCTTAACGGACATTACCTTATCCTTAGCGGACTATACCGTATCCTTAGCGGATTATACCTTATCCTTAGTGGACTATACCTTATCCTTAGCGGATTATACCTTATCCTTAACGGACATTACCTTATCCTTAGCGGACTATACCTTATCCTTAGCGGACTATACCTTATCCTTAGCGGACTAAACCTTATCCTTAGCAGACTATACTTTATCCTTAGCGGACTAAACCTTATCCTTAGCGGACTATACCTTATCCTTAGCGGACTATACCTTATCCTTAGCGGACTATACCTTATCCTTAGCGGACTATACCTTATCCTTAGCGACATTACCTTATCCTTAGCGGACTGTACCTTATCCTTAGCGGACTATACCTTACCCTTAGCGGACTATACCTTATCCTTAGCGGGCTATAACTTATCCTTAGCGGGATACACCACATCTTTGATGTGGGGGACTACATCCTTAGCGGACTATACCTTATCCTTAGCGGACTATACCTTATCCTTAGCGGACTATACCTTATCCTTAGTGGGATACACCACATCGTTGATGTGGGGCACTACATCCTTAGCGGACTATACCATGTGCTTGTCTAAATATACCCTATCCTTGGTAGGCTACACCACATTCTAGGTGGGTAACATCATATCCCTTGGCAGACTTCATTACATCCTTGGCGGGCTACACCACATCCTTGGCTGGCTACACTGTCTCTTTTCATTTTTATCTTTGATCTTGAAAAGTACAAAAACTGGAACAGACTTCATCCAGCCCTTAAAGGTTTGGTTCAGTTTGTCTTTTCGCCTCAAGGCAAGTCTCTTCAGCGTATCGTTAACATAGTGAAATCGACCAATATTGTCATGACAATAATAAGGCTTGCCTTCGAGTTCAAACGTTACAAACTAATGCAATATTTCAACTGACTGCATAGTACGAGCAGTGGCCTATAAATTTTGCCACACCCAACGCAGAGAAAATTGATGCCTGCCGGGGACCCATTTAAGTTATCTTCGAACTCAACACCAATAATAAGTTGAATGTAAATAGCTTTAATTCATTGTTCAAACCAAGTGACAAATGTGCTAATTGGGTGAGCTATTAAATTTCCCGTCTCGTAATAAGCCTCTTGCCATGCAGGGGAGAACACTTACATAGGCAGACGACGTAATTAGAACTACCTTATTCCCAGTGCGCATGGTCACCATGAGCCTAGGAGTCTGTTACACGCCATCCCCGCCTGTCTGTAGACTCTATAGACAATCTGGAATCGCCTACCCTATGTGTGTATAAAGGCTTTGAAGTGAAATAAAATATGAAATTAAAAAAAAACAACAACATTGGAGTTTCAATTAGAAAAAGCTTTTTCTCATGTGTGTGAACAGCTTAAGTCGTTTCATCCCAAAGTCCAAATAAAGCGCTTCTTTTTTTTGTTTTATAGGGTAGTATTTAAAATTTACATTTATGAAGATACACTTACATACAAGATCTGGACGTTCGCAAGTTTCTTGAACAAGCAAAGAGATAAATAATTATAAAAAAAAAAAAATTAATGCAATTATGAATTGTAAAGCCTTATACGAAGGATGAACATGCTTGATCCCAAAATGAGACGCGACGCCGGAAATGATGCACGTCACGTGATGTTAGCTCCTTGGCAACCAAAAGCTTCATTTCTTTGCTGGGTGCATTAAAGATGAAGAGCAAAGAAAGTAAAAAAAAACAAACAACAAAAAAAAAAAAAACGCTGGGGGGGCCACATCGTGTGTGAGGTCAATGGCATTCATGAATTTCTGAACAAAAAAATCATTTCATGAGATAAATTTAAATACTACAGAAATAGAACATTTGTAGAGTAATTATTATTTGACAGACGTATAAAATGACGATTTTAAATCATCAATTTACTGACAATCATCTATCTATCTATCTATCTATCTATCTATCTATCTATCTATCTATCTATCTATCTATCTATCTATCTATTTATCTATCTATCTACCTACCTACCTATTCTATTCTTTCTATCTATCTATCTACCTATTCTATTCTATTCTATTCTATCCTATCTATCTATCTATCTATCTATCTATCTATCTATCTATTCTATTCTATTCTATTCTATTCTATTCTATTCTATTCTATTCTATTCTATCTATCTATCTATCTATCTATCTATCTATCTATCTACCTACCTATTCTATTCTTTCTATCTATCTATCTACCTATTCTATTCTATTCTATCCTATCTATCTATCTATCTATCTATCTATCTATCTATCTATCTATCTATCTATCTATCTATTCTATTCTATTCTATTCTATTCTATTCTATCTATCTATCTATCTATCTATCTATCTATCTATCTATCTATCTATCTATAGATAGATAGATAGATAGATAGATAGATAGATAGATAGATAGATAGATAGATAGATAGACAGACAGATAGACAGATAGAAAGTTATCAAAACGAGTACCAGGAGAAATCTTGAGAATGTTCGCTGAGACCCCCAGGCCATATTAACTTGATAACTACTGAAATCTCTTGGCATGCCTAGAAAAGTGTACGTCACATTCTCTGTACAAAACAACAAGTTGAAGAACAAAAAATGTAGAGCAAATTTTTTTTTTCCCAAAATCTTTTTTTTTTCTCTTTCCCTAAAAATATTTTAATACATTTAATCAAAAACTTAAAGAAAATAGTTGGAAATGAGAATGTTAACCCTAGCTCGAAATACGCGACTGCCTAGTTTATCTAATCAAATTGTTAACCAAAAAGAAATAAAAAAAAAAGGTCCATTAATCATATTGACTTCTCACATGCAAGAAACACAAACACAAAATTCTACAAGTTTAAACCTCCGCTGGGAAATGTCTCATGTTTTAAATGATTCAAGCCGAAAAGAACATTCGCGAAGAATTCTAAACATAATTTTTAAAAACAATATAGAATCCAGGTTCGAATTTTTTTATATGTCACGGAGCATGAAAAATAACAAATTTAAATTAGTCATGGCACGTGATAGTCAATTCTGAAACTCGTTTTGCCATGTATATTCTAGTCCCTTTAAAAATGTAGTTTAATTGCTACAATCAGGCTCGAAGACCCCTTGGAAAGGGTTAGACGGGAAGTGAATCAGATGTTTCTGAATATATTGTTGTTGTTGTTTTTTGTTGTTGGCCTTGTCTTAAATTGACTAGTGATTCATTTCCTAGTGCACCTCTACATATGACAGTAGAGCCCTTTTAAGAGCAGTGCTGCCCAAACTTTTTCCTTAACGGGACACTTCGCACATACTGAGCATTTAGCGGAACACTTTTCATTTTTTTAGAGAGATTAATTCACGTGCGGGGGGGACTGCTAATTATTGTTATGTGTTATCTTTTTTTGACTGACCACCCAACTCTACTGCGTGCGTATGCCCAAGGAAAAAAAAACAATGCATGATGGTTAAGACAAACAACTATACACACCACACTAGGGCTACATGTGTAAGCTCACTAGGTCTATCTGACCAGGTTGTTGGTCTGAAATTCAGAAACACGTACATTTAGCTAGTATACACGGCAGATGGCACTTTACTAATGAGAGATTCACATTAGTATCTACTTAGTACAAAACGGGACCCCCAAATACTACGATGATAATAAGCATCCCGCAGTACTTAAATTGTTGCTCAAACCTTCAATGAATGAAAAGTTCCTAATCAATATTGTTTCTTCTTTACACATTCAGTGTACGCGTGGGTTGCACAATAAAGGGTGAAATAAACATTGAAGATGTTTAGGTAGATTAGAACACGTCCCGTTTTGTAACATGTCTGATTGGACCATCCAGTTATTAGGATCAAAACGTTCGTGTCGCGACATTGTCCGATAGAACTGCTACGACTGAATTTTAAAAAACTAAAGTAAAAAGTTCCCCTTTCAAACCTTGCGATCTATGGGACAGATGCTGTAAAGGTCATCTGTTTCTGTGGTTAACTAGGGTGTCATGTGGCCAACGTAACGACCAACCGCCTTTACTTTTATTCACCTAATGTCCGGTACCCATAACGCCTGGGTGGACTCAGACGCGCCCTAAAGATCCCGATATTAAAAATCACAGTTTTCACCAGGATTCGAACCCGAGAACCCCGGTTCGGAAGCCAAGCGCTTTACCACTCAGCCACCGCACCACAGGACTGTATTAAAAGTTTTAATTGCTAGTTCGTCCAGTTAATGATTTATCTACCCACCTCTATCCGTTATACTTACCATTCCCCCCCCCCAACCCTAGCAATCACTACTTCTTCTATTCACCACTCACTATAACCACTACCTCTACTATTCATTTCATCTTTCAACAACTTTGATCATGACAACTGTTAAAATAATTAACTTGGTTTTTAACTCACAAAAAAAAAATCTGGCTAGCCATGAAAGCACTGAAAGCGTTCACGCTTGTAAACAAACCTACTCACGTCTGCGTTTTCCCGCCCGCGCCTGAAACATTCCTCCCTAGAGAAAAAAAAAGGTGGAAGTCTCTTTGATGAAGATGGTACTGATGCTAATTAAGAGCAACGATAATTAGCCCATGTCAAGATTTTGTAGATTATAGAGCGTTCTTATTCTACTACGAATCTGGGGTAGTGCCTTGGCGGGAGATTGTATGCATTCCTAACTCTAACAACCAACCAATCAAAAAGTTCTAAAATGATTAATGCTATCAGCCGCAATTTCCAGCGTTGAGCGTCATTATATCATCACAATATGGAAATTGAGATTTCAAAGTTACATTCAGAAATCATAATGTTTTGTCTCGTTACTTGAACGCTAGAAAAAATTGTACTTTAAACAATCGAAATCAATATATCTCCTTCACCTATTTCTTAGTCTGAGAACCGTTGGCACACCATATTAAATCTGTTTCATTTATCGTAGTCTTTTAGATAGAATTTCATGTAATTAATGACAGGCCCGTCCATTCTCTTATGTTGTCTTGCCATTGCTTTCTCTGTCTCTTCTTCTTTTTTCCTGGTACTGTTCCCTGAAGGAAGGTCTTTGCGAGCCCTTAGCACCTTGTGATGCGGTCATAGAGTTTAAATTAGCGTTTTATTTTGACAGCAGTTAGCGGGTCATCGTTAGGTTCAATCGCTGTATTGATCCTGGTTTTAATCTCTTCATTTGTGATGCGTTCTTAATAAGTGATTAATATTAACCAAATTTATTTCAGGGTGATAGAATTCAAGCTTAAATTGATCTTGAGAATGAGTTTCCCAGCAAAGATTGCAAACATCAATTAGTTAATGAATGCTTGGAGAAAAAACGATACAGAAGAAACCGAAAATCAAGGAGAAAATAAGCGAGCAGTCCAGGTCATAAAAAGAAAAACAAAGGAACATAACAGTAAAAAATATTCGTTTTTTCAAAAGTTAGATTTGAAATACAAATATTTGAGGGCTAGTTTTTTGAACGAGCGCAGCTTGATGGATAGACATATCATTGAACTACTTAAATTACTGAAGTATTATCTTTATATAGAAATATATAGTTTATCCATCGTGGTTGGACGATGCCTACTTTTGTAATCCAGGGATGTTTAGGGCTTTGCACTGGGGTTTCGTGCCTCATCATTGGCTGGGGAGACCTATGTTAGCCCGGAATGTTCGGCTACAGGTTATCCCAGCTGGAGCTAGTGTCATTGGGCTTGCTTTTTTTTTCTGAGGCTTTTCTTCTGCCAGCGCTGTTCTCTTGTCCTCTGCAATTAGTGCGCCAGTTTTCACGATGCCATAATGCTCTATCATGTGCTTCTGTCTCCCAATTGGCAGGGTCAAAGCTGAAGGCATTTACTGTAAATGATGATGTGACGAGCTCTGTTGAGACATGCTTGAACTTTCCTCTAAGGTAGACAACTAGAACTCAGGCTTTCTAAAGACACGCATAAACTTTACGACAAGGTTCACAACCAGAACATCATAAGGAAGATTGCCTGATTAACTTTGTTGGAGACAATAAGAATAAGCTGTGAACTAAATTGCCAAGCTGGTCCGAAGAACAATAGCGATGTTCCAAAACTGAGAATACCGGGCATTTATTTCTTAGCACTTCCCTATATCTGTTAAAAGGTTGCAATCGGTTTTGTGCTCTCCGTTTAGTGCTATTGTTTGCCCTTTCGCCTGTATGCTACCTTTGGATATCAATAGATTAAAGAACCAGAGAAAATACGGCTACAACGTCACTGATATCCTGTACAAAGTATGTCAAAATTGAACAGTTACTTTTTGGCTGCTAAAGCGTAGTTTGGGTTTATCCACAACCGATTATGCGTCAAGAATACGCCTTAATTTCTAACGACCGGCCCATATGGGCCGTTTTCGAGTTTTTATGTAAAACGAACTCCCATTTATTATCGTTTTTTTTTTTGTTTTTTTTTCAAAAAAGAAGTTCTTTCAAAAAATTCTGAACCGAAGAACCGCTAACGATATCATGATAATTGTAATGTTCAAACACGGCATTCTGTTAAGGAGATTGTTTGTTGGTTCTGGGTTCATGATTAAAATTTAAGGGACGAATTCGAATACAAGAGGAAAAAATGTGTGCAGGCTTCCCCCGAGACCAATCGAGACCACAAGGTCACAACCTGTGGGCAGTTGAGACCAATAGCTCGTTGCCCCGTCGTACAGACCTGTGACACAAACAAACACATATTCTTACACACAAATAAGGAGACGCGGTAGCTGAGGGGTTAAACGCTTGGCTTCCAAACCGTGCCCCTTGTTCGAATCCTCTTTGAAGACTGGGATTTTTTTATTTCGGGATCTTTGGACGCCTCTGAGTCTACCCAGCTCTAATCAGTTCCTGACATTAGTTGGGGAAAAGTAAAGGAGGTTGGTCGTTGGGCACATGACTCCCCCGTTATACCGTGGCTCACAGACACAGATGACCTATACATCATCTGCCCTATACATCATCTGCCCTATAGATTGCAAGGTCTGAAAAGGGGAACTTTTTTTTTACACAAACTACGCATACTTTTTTTCATTCAAATGTATTCACCATTCACACATCCTTACACAGACTCTCACTCACACATAAACACGCACACACATGTGTACACATCTACACTCATATATATACACACATTCACACATTCGCGGGGAATTAGTGAATGGGGGGAGGGAGGTTGATGGTAATGCGAAACAAAAGAACTGAGATATATATAGCACTGACCTTCAAAATCATAATCTTCTTTTAAATGATTACCCTGGTGGGGTTTAGAGCAACGTGCTACTGTTTTATTTTTCCCAGGTCGATACCATTCAGTTGGATGGGCTAGGAGACGACTTTGAACTATGGAAATCTCCGGATGGCGAAATGTTTAGCATATCTCCGACCGTATAAATGGGACAGAGTGGAAAAGCGCTTGGTTCCAGAACCTAGACGTCTAGTGTTCGAATCTCGGTGAAGACTGTGATATTGAATTTCATGATTTTTTGTGATGGCCACGTGACACCCTCGTTAACCGTCGGCCATAGAATCCGATGACCTTGACATCACCTGCCCTATAGATCGCAAAGTCCTTTTTTTTTTTACCGACTCTATAGGTGTTTTATTTGCCAAGCGTTTAATACCTGCTATAATCGACCCTATTTTTATTGGGACTTAAGTTTGCAAGCGTTTTATACCTGCTATAGTTGGACTGATTTTTACAGGTCTTATATTTGGCAAGCGCTTTATATCTGCTCTGTTTGGTTCGCGTTTAAAACTAAAAATTAGCCAGATATTTATTGATGTATTCTTTCGTCAGCTTTGAATAGATCGTATATTTCACGTATTAAATTTGCAATCATTCCTTACTTTATTACGAATATTGCAGCCTCTCTATCAACTCCGAACGTAACATTATCCAGAAATGTCCCTTTTTGACCTTCCCATGGGATCGCGAGTTCAGCAACTAAGTATCTACCCACCTCTGTCGTTCTACCTCTAATATAATCCGATATTGTTAGTTATAATAAAATATATATGGGCAAATGTTTAAGTTTTGTATATTTATTCTATTTAGCTTTCTTTCAGACTTTCTCCATAAAACGGATTCCACAATTGTCTTCTGGACCTTCTAGCAGGACATTCATTTACTAAGCGAAATGTCATCATTAATTGGACTAATCACCAGGGGACACTATCCTCGGTCTGAGTTTAACAAGGAGCAGCATTTATCTTCCCATTTCACTCTTGAGATTGATGTTTGCTTGTGTGTGTGTGCGCGTGCGTGTGTGTGTGGTAGTGTTTAAGTGTTTTTAGTGGCCCCGAAAAGGGGAAAAGACGCTATTAGTTTTGTGTGGCCTGTCTGTCCGTCCGTCCCGTTTATATCACAGAAACTAAAAGAGAAAATGAAAATCGGACATCAAGATATTTTAGATCATTCAAAGTTCTGATGCAACGGCTACTTTTTTTTTCCGAAAGTGAACCATCTAATTTTTAAAATTACATATGCAAGCAAATTTTTTAAAAACTTTTCAATGAAAAACTTTAAGGGAGGAACCTTTTTTTAAAACGTCATGGACTTCTTCTTTAATAACTCAAGCTTCTTTCATAGATTCGTGCATTGGTACAAAATTGCATCTAAGGTCACAATGGTAAAAAGTGTCAATGGATCATTATAAAATATTTTATCAATTTTTTAAACTAACTCATTGAACAGAATACTGATTCAAATGTTGATTTTAAAAAGAATTTTGATAAGAACTTCGTTTTAGTTATAAGTTTTAAAAAAAAAAAAACTACTTTTATAGCGCGCAGTTTTGGCATTTCCTCATTATAGGGGCCTACACTTGACACTCTAAATAAGACTAAATAGAGCCCAGATCTAGATATATTTAATATATATATATTTTAAATGTATTGATATTTTAAAACAATTTTAATTATTAAGGCAATAACTTATCTTCTGACAGCTTAGGGGTGCAGATTTATTTATTATGTAAACAATAGTATCACATTAAGAAATGAATCGGATGCGAACAGCATAGTACACCATTACCTGGTAACAAAAGGCCTACTATTCATGATCATAAAATTGGTCTAGGTCTACTAATATGACTATTAAACGTGTAAATTCATACGAGACCTAGTCTAGATATAGTAGATTCTATATCAAGATTCTATATCTAGTTCTAAGTCTAGACTTAGATTTTGCATCTACATTTAGATCTAAAACGAGGTCTAGATCTAGCTAGATCTAGGTCTTCTTTGTATGACAATTGGTAGTGGAGATTTTAATTTTTATTTGGGAGGGGAAAGTCTTGTAAAGTCATTCGTACACAAATGTAGCTTTTTGTGTTTCCAATTTATCTAATTTTGTTAGAAGAATACATCTTTTTTAGTTTATCTTAATTACATGTAACCACAGACATAAATAAATATAGACTGGCCGATTAAAGAGTTTTATGAAACGAAAATTTGTGACTTGCAATTTTGTGTACTTTATTATACAGCATTTATGAGCAGTATAAAAGTTAAGTATTCATATCTATTTCAGCTATACACCTATTTATATATTGTAAATAAGGAGGCAGTGTAGTTTTGTTTAATCTCTAAGAATGAAGATCATGCAATTTTTCATAATTCGGAAATCCGAATACAATAGATATACATGTTTTCAAGTTACATGAAGTTACTTCCTTCGGCCAGTCTATATTTAGTTATGTCTATGCATGTAACATGTTATTAATTTTGAATGTATTATTATTTTAAAAAATATAAGTGTACGCTAAATGAATATACGAAGTTGCTGTGGCTGAGGGGTAAAGCACTTGGAACCGGAAGTCCCGTGTTTGAATCCTGGTGAAGGCTCTAGGTGGACCACTTCGTAACCTTGTTTTGTTGTTGTTGTTATTATTTTGTTAATAGAATGAATGACAAAAGACGGAGAAGACAGTCTGCCGTTTGAAAAACGACGACCGCATGTAAGACTTAAGACTGTAATAGTGATACTTGTTTTCAGTACACAGAAATAGATTCCATACACCCACAAATGTTGTGAGCCATAATCATTACATTCAGTATAAAGAACAATGACTCTTGAACAAATGCAAGGGAAAACATAGACCCTAGGAAGTTTGAGAAAGCTGTAAAGGCGGGATATAGGTTTGAAAGAATATCTATTGTATATGTGAAGAATGTCTATTGTATATGTGAAGAATGTCTATTGTTTATGTGAAGAATGTCTATTTTAGATCTGAAGAATGTCTTTTGTTTATGTGAAGAAAGTCTATATTTGAAGAATGTCTATTGTATATTTGAAGAATGTCTATTGTAGAACTGAAGAATGTCTATTGTATATTTGAAGAATGTCTATTGTACATATGAAGGAAGTCTATTATATATTTGAAGAATGTCTATTGTAAAACTGAAGAATATCTATTACAAAACTGAAGTATAACTATTTTAGACCTGAAGAATGTCTGATGTACATCTGAAAAATGTGGATTGTAGATCTCATGAATGTTTATTGTTTTGAAGAAAATTTCGGCCTCTATTTTTAAAAGTCGCTTCGTTGGAATTTTCGCTACATATGTGTGTTGTTCTTTTTTTTTATCCTGTGTTTAAATGTGTTCAAACGTATTTAAATGTGTGTGCGCGCGTGTGTGCGTGTGTGTTAAAGAATTCATGTGCTGTTTGTTTCAGTAACGTGTCCAAACAACTTCCGACAGTTACGGAGTGGGGAGCTGGTGATCTATTAATGACCAGCATGGCCCAGGGGCTATTATTTTATGACCATGGTCATCCTGTAGGCTGTTTACTTGATCTGGTACCATCGCACTCTACCTTGCGTCTGCTTTCTCACTTTTGAGCTTCCCTCCTTCTCTCGTGACCTTCCTCCTCTCGTGACCTTCCTCCTCTCCTCTTCCTCTCTCTGTTCCACCCTCTGTTATTACTTTTTGTATCACTTCGTTGGGTCTTGTTTATATTTCTCGTCTCTTTTGATCTGTTTGAAATAAAGGCTTAGCGCATATGTTGCCATGTCGAGAGGTTTTTGTTCGAATCCTTGTGGATGCTGGAAGTCGTACAATTCATACATAATTCATTTCTTTATTGGAATTTAAAATAATTATATAATTGTATATATTAATTTCATTACATTTATTTAGAGGAAAAAAGTTCAAATTGAGTTGATTGTTAGAATCTGTTTTGCTTTTTCCACAATTGTTTATTCTATAAATTACAAAAGTTTCCTATAAAAAAAGAGGATATTACGTGAATTTGTTTTGTTTTAATTTGTTTAACTGTTTTGTTTTAATTGGCATGTTTCAGATGTTCCTTCAGAGTTGACGAGTATTACATCCTAGCCAAAACCGCCCCGCGCTTTCATAGGCCCCGCGCTAATTCTAGGTGTAATTATTAAATTGCAAAATATATACGAAAAATTTCTGGAAATCTCCTGAATTTATTAAAATCTCCTGAAAACTCATAAAAATCTCCTGAAAAATATACAAAATTGTCATTTCTGGGCGTCATTTATTGCGGAAAAAGCCAATCCTAACGCGCGATAAAAGAAAAAAGGCATTGTCAGCTTTAAAGTAATAAAATGTAATAATCGGGTGAATTTTCACTTTAATCGGAAGCTACAATACTTTATTTACTTTTATAGTCACTGGCATATAAATATGCCATAGGTTGCAAGGTTCGTAAAGTAAAGTTAATTTGATCGCAATTTTGTACTTAGTTAGTACAAAAAAACATAGAATCTACATTTTGTAAAATTAATACCACCTCAACATCCCTTATAATAGGCAGCATTTACAGACCACCAAATTCTAGTTTAGAATACATGCAGGAACTATGTAATCAGATTACTACACTTAAAGAGACAAATAAAAATGCAGTTTTTTGGATTATGGGTGACTTCAACCTACCTGATATAAATTGGAAAACACTAACCATAGATAAACACCAAAACCTTAAGGACATAAATGAGCTTTTCATAGAAACTTTACACAACCTAAGTTTAGATCAAATCATTAAAAAGCCAACTAGATTAAACAACACATTAGATCTCTTCTTAACCAACAGACCTGGATTAGTAGTTGATTATGATATTATCCCTGGTCTATCAGACCATGAGATCATAAAAATACACAGTCAGATAAAAGCAGTAGCCAATACAAAAACCAAAAGAAAAATCTTACTCTGGAATAAATGTAACCTAACACAACTACACCAAGCTGCATTAAACTTTCAACAAACATTCTTATTAGAAAAAGACATTAACCAACCAGTCGATGACCTCTGGAATTTCATTAAAAACCATCTTAAAAGCATTATAGAAAATCATATACCAACTAAATACACATCAAACAAAATAAATAAATGCTGGTTTAATAATAGACTAAAGAAGCTTTGTAAACAGAAGGAAAACCTATATAGAAAATTTAAAGAAACCAAGGCAGAAAGAGTTTACAAAAAGTATATAAAAATTAAACACCTAACCCAAAAAGTAAGCAGACAGCTGCAGAGTGAATACATAAACAATGTAATATCTAAAGATAACAACAAAAACCTATGGTCATACATTAAGTCTAAGAAAATGGAAACAACAGGCATAGCGCCATTAAAAGATGAACATAACATAATACATAATGATAATGAAACTAAAGCAAACATCCTAAACAAATACTTTGCATCAGCATTCTCAGCCCCAGGAGACAAAGACATATTTCTTAATTTGAACCAAGTAGACAACATAGAAGATTTAGTAGTACAAGAAAATGGAATTAAAAAACTATTAGCCAACACCAAACCAAATAAAGCGTCTGGACCTGATGGTATTCCAGCTAGATTACTCAAAGAACTAAGCAATGAGCTAGCCCCAGTGTTCAAAATACTCTTTCAGGCATCGCTTAACCAGGGCAGAGTACCAAAGGACTGGAAAGAAGCTAATGTCACCCCCCTATTTAAAAAAGGAGAAAAATCTGATCCAGGAAACTACAGACCAGTATCACTTACCAGCATCACATGTAAAATACTAGAACACATAATATGTAGCAACATCATAAACCACTTAGACAAACATAATGTCCTCACCCCATACCAACATGGCTTTAGGAAATATAGATCATGTGAAACACAACTAATAGGACTAATTGATGATTTCTCAAAAGGTTTAGATAATAGTGAACAAATAGATGCTATCTTACTAGATTTTTCCAAGGCTTTTGACAAAGTTCACCACCATAGTTTGCTTAAAAAATTAAAATATTTCGGCATTAACGGTCCACTGTATCAGTGGATTAAAGATTTTCTGATAGGGAGAGAACAAACTGTAATAATAAATGGCTCTAAATCAACACCAATAACAGTAAACTCAGGTGTACCTCAAGGAACAGTCTTGGGTCCACTACTATTTTTAATTTACATAAATGATTTACCAAATTGCATTAGTTCAGGAACAAAAGTCAGATTATTTGCAGACGATTGCATAATATATAGAACAATAAAAACAAAACAAGACACAGATATTTTACAAAGAGAATTAGATGAATTACAGAAATGGGAATCAAATTGGAGCATGTCTTTCCACCCAGAAAAATGTCAGTTGTTAAGAGTAACAAAAAAAATTAAACAAATTAATTCCACTTATCTTATTCATGGCAAACCAGTAACACAGACTAAAAACTCAAAATACCTAGGTGTTATAATAAATGAAAAACTGTCATGGAATCCACATATTGATGAAACTATAAAAAAATCCAACAAAGCATTAGGGTTTATTAAAAGAAATTTCTATAAATCAAATAAGAACATAAAACTAAAATGTTATTTAACCATGGTTAGGCCAATAATAGAATATGCATCCACCGTGTGGGACCCCTCAACTCAAGAAAACATTAAGAAACTGGAACAAACACAAAATAGAGCAGTGAGATTCATAACAAACGAATATTCACATTTGACTAGGGTAACACCATTAGTAAAATCACTAAATTTAGAAAGCCTTCAGGACAGAAGACTCAAAAGTAAAGTAGCAATTATACATAAAACACTGAACCATAATCTTCAAATACAAAAACAAAATTTAATAAAATACTCTGAAAGACACAAAAATAAAGGCACATTCCTCGTCCCATATGCTAGGACAAATTTGTACAAATACTCCTTCTTCCCTAGTGCTATTAGAGCATGGAATGGGTTGCCTGAGCTAGCCAGAAAAACCAGTGACTTGGCAGAATTTAAGTCATTGGTTAATATGCATGACTAAATGCATGACGCGTAGGACGTAATCATCTTCTTTTTTGAAGTAACGTCTGTATTATATAAGATAAGAAGATAAGATAGTAAAGTCGATTTTTTTTTCTAACACAAAACCTTAATTTTTACTTATTATCCTTATTCCCATCCAGACTAGGCCCTGCGTAATCAGTTTCGCATAGCGCCCCGCAATTGTTAGGGCCGGCCCTGGTTGGAGTACATGTGTGTAGCCACAACCCAACGACCGACTACAAACAATGAGTTATGTGTTTTCTACAACAACCTGAGCCTCTCTCTTTCCTTTCATCCCTGCCATATTTCATTCTTATCTTTTCTAATCTCTCGATGTCTCTCTCTTTCTCTTTCTCTCTCACTCTCTGACACAAGACAGATGTATTATGTACGAGAGTTTTTGTATAATCCCTTTTGTAGCCTACATGCAATTCCACAAACTATTTCATGCTAATATGTAATTCTTCTATCTTACACATAACAGACGTCACTTCAATCCTGTCTCTCTTTCATGTAGTCTTCTTCTCATTTTTGAAATACAAAATCTCATAAACATATAATTTCAAAGCACCAAAAGACGCATTAAAACATCACCAAGAACGATAACTCACAAAAAACAACAACATCAAGAACGAGTACTCATTAAATAAAAAATAAAAAACAACGCCAAGAAAGATAACAAAGTTATAGACATGTTTTTGTCTAATCGGGTCACTGATAACTTTAATTAGATAATCACACAAGTTAGCAGTAGCGGACGAGTTATAGCCCCTGAAAAATTTAAACACATTCTTCATACATCGTCTCTCCTATTTCTTTAACGCATTATTTCTATAAAAATGAATTTATCCGATTGGCTGATTACGAAGCTTTCATTACATTTTGTTATTTTAATGACAGATGATGATGTCAACGGGGGGGGGGGACTTATTTCCATTAGGATAGAAATAGTATAGAATTCGCAATGGATTTGGCTAAGACAACAATTAATATTGCTACTCGCTTTACGGGTTTTGCATTGATACTTCAGAATAGACCAAAAGCAGAAGGTACAAATTATCTCTGTGTGTCGTCTCCTTTCCATTAGGACTAAAACAGAAAGATTTTCAATATGGCCTCCTTTTCTTTATCTCTACTACACCGTTTTAGCGCGCTGAGAAAAAAAAAACGGATAGTAAGTCTTCAAATGTAACCCAAAGAGCAGATTAAAGTGATTAATTTTAAGTATCAAAATCTCCTATAAAATAATGTCTCTCCCCACTCTAATCTCTATCCAAACACTGCACTTTTTTGTTGTTTTCCAGTGTTCTCCAGGATTTGAACCTGGGACCCACCGGTTCGGAAACCAATCACTTCACTACTCATCCACCTTGCCACTAAGGAGACATATAGGAGCGATAAAATAAAAAAGAGGATTGGAAGAGACTTTGTAATAAATAAAAAAAATCTCAACAATGATAAAGACTCTAAATTGAATGATCACTATCTAAATACATGTTTTAGAACTATTAAATACAAGAGGGAAGCTATGTGCCGAAACAGTTGATAATATTATAGATGTAATATGTATGTAATAACATTATATAATATCTTCTTTTAAAGAACTTTTTTCATGAAAGATGCCTTTCCAAAACACTCACGATTCTTAAAGACAACCTGCACCCATTAAACCACTGCTACATCAGATCTGAACGAAGTGGTCGTCTCCTTTCCATTAGGACTAAAACCGAAAGATTTAAAAACTCCTTCATCTCACTGTCGGTCAGAGTGTTACAAGATCATCTGTCGTCAGCGAGAAGTACATAGAAGTCTAATTCATAAAGCGCTGGTTGTGAGTGTGTATGTGTTTCGTGTGTGAATGGTGTTCTTATTTACATCTATACTGTTACTGTTACAGTAGTTACGCTGAGGTGGTCAATTGTAGTCAAACTAAATTTCCATGTGATTGGACCAATAAAAATTATCTGTACACCGGATACGCCATAAAAAAAAAATTATTTATCCGCTATAGATAGACATCTCGTACGCGAATTAATTACGAATTTAAACTTTGATCATATTTTTGTTTTGTTTTCTCGAGGCTAGGTTACATTCATTGTTATCTTTGATATTGATAAAAGCCTTGTACATTCTTGAGCCAGTCCTCTCTGTAACGCTCGGGACATTCTAGGTCCAATATCGGCACACTTGTTTGAAATTGGGGATCTTGTTAGCACTGAGCGCGGGAAATCTCGCGGCTATGGGGGAGAGGCGTGGAAAGCGGAAGCAACTCTCGCAGACGGATGACGTAATTGATTCCGAGGTTACGCTGACACGGCCTTTGTCGGACCATCTAGCTTGGACAATGATGCTGGAGTTCCCAGGGTTTATTAACGTGAACGCGGCTAAATGTCCACTTTGTGTGATTGTGCGCGTGCGTTTGTGTGTATGTGTTTTGTTTTAAGGAGCCTGGCTGAACATTTGGAATAATATGGGTTGGGAAAATAGGCGGGGGGGGGGAGGAGTGCAGGAGGTGTAAGGAGTTGGACGAGGCCGAAGAGAAATGACTTACAGCCAAACTAATTTCGCCACCGGACAGAGCAATCGGCACAATGGGGAAATGGCGTGTTAGTTTTAATTTACTCTAACGAAAAGGAAGAGGACGTTTAAATCTTTTGCATTTTTTTTTTTTATTGTTTTTTTACGACAATTTTTTTTTCAAGGGGTATTGAACCAGCGATCGCTTGGATTGGGTTTCAGTTTACTCTCCTACAGGTACAGGCGGTAAGACGTTTACCTGTTTTAAAATGAACAACTGGAGCTCTTAATTTGATCGAAACTAAATCTGGTAGTTCGCGAGTTGGTATATGTGTGTGTGTGTTGCTATAATGATGTTCAGAAATCGTTAGTGATTGGTTGGTGGCTATGCAGTGTGAATGATGCAAGATAAGCGGCATTGTACGCTTTCTTGGGTTGGCCAGAAATGTCCCAGAATGCCCGAGTAAAACGACGTGTTTTTGTAGTGAGTTAGATTTAGTTCGAAATTCCATTTTATATTAATACTACTGCAATTATTTCATTTCATATCAAGTTCAATTTCTCTATATTGTAATAAATGTTATATTTAGTATAGATCACACACAAAAAAAACTATGGAAGTTACTTCAAGTTTTTACTAGTTAAAATATAATACGCCTACAGCTTTTTACTGGTCTACCAGCAGTTTGGTACCTACATGTCAACAAAACTGGTCCCCTCACAGACATAGTCAATGACCCTGTCATTTGATCTAGGCAATATCCTGGCTCAGTTACTCTGCTAGAAATTCACCGTCACCTACTTTTTAATTTTTTTTCTTCTGAAAATCAATATGAGTATGCAGTAAGTGTACCTGAAGACGCAGCTAATTACAATGAAAGAGGTGACTCTAGAAAGCTCTAGGATTAGAACTTATGTGCGTGCGTTTCTTTATCAAAATATGACATAAAAAGATACTAACAATATACTCATTAAAAGTCACAGTTGAAAAGCGTGGCTTTCTCTATAGAAATGCGATGTCACGAGATAAATGAGTCATTCCGCGTAATAGATGCTCGTTCCCATGTTGCTATAACTTTGGTCTGATAAAAAGCAAAATAAAAAAAAAATATATATTTTTAAAAAGAAAACAGCTTGTTGTTGTTGATGGCGTTAACTTGTAGCACCAAACTTCAGGACCCCAGGTTCGGAAACCAAACGCCTAACCTCTCAGCCACCGCTCCTCCCACACTCGTCAACTGTACGGAGCTTAAAACATACGTCTTTATTTCAGCATCACCTAATTTTTAATTACTTAGCAATTACTCTATGTAATGACGTTTTTCTCAGTGTCGAAATTCAAATATTAGCGACAAACTTTTCTGTTAGTGTCAGCGGCAGAGGCAAAAGACACACACAATTGTCGATAAAGTGAAATCATAACAATCTTTTTAAATAAGCGTTTGTTATTCTCTTAACTCATAAAAAAATTGAACCCGTTTTGCGAACCAGAAATGAAATTAAAAAAAAACAAATTTTGAGGAATTATGGAAAGAAAATGTAAACAAGAAAAACATTTTAAAAATTACTTTAAAAAACCCAAAACTTATATAAAGCGTACTTGTATCAATTAGTTTAGATCAGTCATGTAATTACATTTAAAATAGATGTAGACTAACAATGAAAAGCATTTATAAAAATTAAAAAAAAATGGAACGACTTGAATTTGGACTTGTGGGTTAAAGCCTTCTCAGGCTTCTCAAGCCAACGCTGTAACTACTAAGAGTCTATGAACAATGAAGCTAGTATAGTTATCTATTGTTTCTATTTCATGTTTGTGTTCACTAAGCCTGAGACGGCAGCCTAATATAAAGGGGACTAACTCAGCTTATACCACCACTTCAGTCAGGTACTATTTCATTCCCTTGTTTGAGATACCAAACAAAGTAATTTATTACCAATAGTTTATTAACTAATTGTTTTTTTTTATATTGATTCTTGTGTTGTAAGGCAAAAAATAATTGTGCGAAATGTCAGCTTGATCCGAGATGGGTGTCGAAGAAATAAAGTGTACAAACGTTTGGCCAGACAGACAGACATACAGACAGACAGACATACAGACAGACAGAGTTGATATAACCTATGTAAAAATAGTTCCTCAAGGCTTCCATCGAAAGTAGCAAGGTCCGAAACAATGGAGAACTTGTTTGATGGATCTGATCGATGTACTAAAAATAGAATTCGATCGTGACAATCTAGATAGATACTCTTCTTGTTTTTTTTTTTTTTAAATATGTGTATGAGTGTGCTTAAATGCAATGGCGCAGCATGCATGTCGCAAAAGGGTTCAATAGACCCGGCCCCAAGACCATTAGGGGCCCACAGCCTGTGACGTAACAACCATGACAATTGGAGGTTTCATCGCGTTTTGGCTTATGGCTCGTTACCGACTGGAGCCTACATAAGCATTGGAGATAATACTTTGTAATAGTATAAAGCCGATTTAGAACTACTTGCACTGGAAGATCTTTTGGTAAATATACAAACTACTCAATTTAATGTCACACACTATATTTTGTTTTATTTTGTGGGGGCACCAACACATTATATTCTTGAACGCAGGCCCACTGTTACCTTGCTACGCTCTGCTTAAGGGTATATATATGTATGTATCTGTGTGTACACACTTACACACTGTTACGTCTCTTCCGCGGTGTCGAATATAAGCGATGAACAGGAGGTAATACTCAAGAAGGGAACCATCGAATGTCATCTATGGCCCTAAAATACTTCTTATTCCCACAATAATGAAAAGCGTCTTGTTTCTAGCGTCGTCTAGAGCGTTCTTACTTTTTAAAGTTCTGTCACGTCATTTCTCACTAAGTAAATACTGTCCCCTTATTCCCGAAACAAATACAATGACATACTTCCTAATCATGTCCTAACAGCACATATACATTTCCCCCTTACAGACCAGAATGTGTTGTCACTCGAATCGTAATGCATCAAACCTCGGCACCACTGATGAAGTTGTGGAAGCGTCTTTGTCGAGCCCAATTCCATTGTCTCGTTGCGCACATTCGTTGAGCTTAGTGAAGCGTGACGAACTGATAGTGCATCCTCGGAGGCCTCGGTCATCAATTGATATTGATTGATTTTCTTTCTGGATTTAACAAAACAACACGATGATTTGCTGATGTGAAGTTGTCTATTTACACAACAAATTTGACTACATTAACACCATTAGTAAAATCACTAAATTTAGAGAGCCTTCAGGATAGAAGACTCAAAAGTAAAGTAGCAACTATACATAAAACACTGAGCCATAATCTTCAAATACAAAATTTAATAAAATACTCAGAAAGACACACAGATAAAGGCACATTCCTCGTCCCATATGCTAGGACAAATTTGTACAAGTACTCCTTCTTCCCTAGTGCTATTAGAGCATGGAATGAGTTGCCTGAGCTAGCCATGAGAACCAGTGACTTGGCCAGAATTTTAAGTCACTGGTTAATATGCATGAGTGAATGCATGACGCGTAGGACGTAATCATCTTCTTTTTTTGAAGTAACGTCTGTATTATATAAGATAAGATAAAAAAACACAAAAAAAACAGACCCATGAGGGAACAAAGTGAGCTAGTTCTTCCAAACTCAGCTCATTCAGAACAGGATCTACATTTCATTCATTTCTGGTGTCAACGAATAACTAGGGAGTCACGTGGACAGCAAAATGACACTCCGTTGTATATCAACTCACTCCGTCTGTCTATCTGGGACACATTTAAACACGTAATCTCCCCTACTTCCCATTCTGGGATCAAGTGGAAGCCTTGCACAGTTATGTAGTGTCTCCAACGAGACTTAAATGAATCAACGAAAATAACCACTGAACTAATTAAATTATTGATTTTGTTTGATGTAGAAAAGGGGGGAATGAATCATACAGAATTTAGTGATGTATGTTTTTAAAATGTGCAGTTCTTTCCCTTATTCAAGTGTGTGTGCGTGTTTTAATGGTGGAAAATGGGTTAGCGATCGGTTATGAATCACGCAATATAAGCGACATTGTCGTCATCTGTCTTAGGTAGGACAGACGACTCCAGAACGCCAGACTGAAAAGACGTGAAGACATGGAAAACCGATTATAAATAGTTTAAGGAAATGCGTGACAAATATAGCACAGAACGTCACTCATACGCATTATAGCTCAAAGAAGCAGACCTATCTGCAACTGACCTAACCCACCCATGCCACATATACGGCCGGCTTTTCAAAGCTAGGATTGGACTTTAATTGGACTTTACAGCCATCTTCGAGTCCATAGGGAAATGAGAAATGTACTCATCTTCGACCACGAAGGAGGAGCTATAGCTCAAAATCCATGCATTTATTTATATCTAGTATGCTACAGGCCTTTCTTCAAAAATAAATAAGGTTCAACCTACGCATTTTCATTTGTTGATGAGGCCTCTGAAGTTATTCAATCCAAGCTAAAGGAGTGTGATAAGCTATTTAGTGTAACCCAAAATGTGTGTCAATTAAATTGAATTGAAGAAGGTCACATCTTTGATGTCAGAGCTAATGTTATTACATCGAATCCTGCATGAAAATAAGTCTTATAATGTGTCTTTTTGTGGCTGTGATCAAAGACTGATGCACATGTCCGCATGCGTCGATGTATTTGACGTCACCATCCGACAACACCAGGAAGCGATCAGTGGCCCTCTGGTACAGTTCATTGTATCGGAGTAATCAATAGGCTTTGAAGCTTTTGATCTGCCACCACGGCCTGCAATCGATCCACACATATCCACACACATACCCACAAACATGATTCTGTCACTATTTTGTATTATCTCCCTTTTTTGTGTTACCTTCCAAACACCGGAAGTTATTCCTTTGTAGGTTTCGATATCAACATCCGGGTATCTAGGTCAACGAATCTTTCTCGGGTCAGATAATTCAGAAGTGGTGATTGAAAATTGTCTGGAGGAGGTCTGCGTTTTCGTATATAAATGTACTAGAAGGCCTCAATTCTATTATGTAGGATCTCACCACAAACCAGTAGACATTGCACATAACAGGTGTAACGCATAGAATAGACTTCTAATCACACCACTGAGATGGAGCCTGTGTTTTCTGTCTAAATAACGATGTGCTCAGCATGAAGTCATAGTTATAAAATGCAAGCTAAACGAATGTGATATGCTATTGCTATGGCCTTCTTCAGTCGCGAAAAGACTATGGATCATCTCGGTGAGATGAATGCCTGGGCATTAGCTGTGGTCGGAACGATGTCGCCCACACATCAGTCCCCACCCTCTCCACGCAGCTGATGTATCCAAGGGAACGGCAGTGCCGATACAGTTTGAGGTCAGCGTCATCGCAGGTTTTGTCAGAGCGTAGCACTGGGTGCTGCAAACTGCCTTAGGGTCGTCAGCTCCTGATTTTTCATCAGAGTTGACTCCCGAAGCCTTTACCATGATTTGGTATAGCTGCAAGGCAACAGAGGTTAGAATTCAGAGTTTTCCTTCTCTTAGGTGGGTAGCCAACCATGGCTAACGAGCCCCTCCTGCCCGAAGCTTACTGGTTAAGGCGCCAGTTACTCGCCTTTGCCCCTTCTCCTAATTAGAGTAGCCGAAATGTGTGTTAATTCAATTAAATTGAAGAAGGTAACATCTTTGATGTCAGAGCCCATGTTATCACAACGATTCTGCATGAAAGTAAGTCTTACAATGCGTCTTTTTGTTGATGTGATCAAAGACGGATGCAGCATGAACTGTCAGCCTGTCCTCTAGTGCTGGACACTGAATGCTTTGACTGAAAGAAGAATTTAAGCCTTCGAGAATTTATGCTACAGAAAACTGCTGGGTATCAGGTGCCAGGAAAAAAAGGACAAACGAGTTAGTACTTTTACAAGGAAATACACAGGCGAAAAGGAGGGACTCCTAAATACTAAGACGAGACGAAAGCTGATCTGGTTCCGTCTTATTGTAAGACTAGACTCACAGACCAAAGTTATTCTTCAAAGTATTGAGTAGAGGGAGCATGAAGAAAGGGTCGTCCAGAGGACATCTGGCTGGACAACGTAAAAGAACGGACCGTCCACTCTCTTGATATTCTGCCAAGATCTGGTAACTGGAAAAAGTGGAAAGATTTGTTTCGCGGACTATGACAGCACGCGTCCGTTTAATGCGCAATGGGTTAATGAGAGATGAATTAATTCATAAGTGTTACTCTATTAGCAATATTATAAAGTAATTAAGTCAACTGTGAAGGTAAATTTTCCTTTTCAGACCATGCGCTCTATAGGGTAGATGATGTTAAGGTCTTCTGATTCTTCGGCCAACGGTTAACGAGCAGGGTGTCATGTGGCTAGCATAACGACCGACCACCTTTACTTTCCCCAACTAAAATCAGGTACCCATCAAAATTGGGTGCACTCAAGGGCGCCCTAAAATTCACAAAATTCAAAATCCAAGTCTTCACTGAGATTCAAACTTAGGACCTTCAGGTTCGGAAGCGAAGTGCTTAACCACTCGACCACGGCGCCCCCTAAATAATTTATAAGTGTTATTCTATTACCAATATTCTAAAATTATTAAGTCAACTGTAAAGGTAAATTTTCCCTTTCAGACCATGCCTCTATAGGGCAGATGATATTCCCCAACTAACGCTGGATTTTTATTAGAATTGGGTGAACTCAGAAGCGCCCTAACAATCCCGAAGTTCAAAATCCCAATCTGCACCTAGATTTGAACTCAGGACCCCAGGTTCGGAAGCCAAGCGCTTAACCACTCAAACGCTGTACCCCCCTTCCTAGTCAATGTAACTTTAGGCAATACGTATTCTTCAAAAGGCTCTAATCTGTTTGAGATATTGACCCTTTTGGGGACATTACAAGTCCTGATTTTATATGTAACCGCTAAATATTTCACGAAGGCCCCAAAGCTATAGCGTGTGTTATCTATAGGTAAATTTATAAGCCTATATAAATATTTGTTAGTGCACATTCCTCACCCCTCCCTTGTTTTGACTAGACATGACGTTAGCTACGAGACTAGGAATAATAACAATAATTATCTTGTTACGCGCAATTCTTTTGGTCTATTTTAACCACGTTTTATATCGTAAGTTCAAAAGAGTGCTTCCCGCGGGGAGTAGTTGGAGGTCTTTGTTGCTCGTCTGCACACCGATTTAAGTTCTTCACGTCTGCTAACTATGATTCTTTTTTTTTACATCATCAATACATGTCGGTAAAAATTGGCTAAAAAAAAAAAAAGCTAAAAAAAAAATTTTCAAGGATAATGCTCTAATTTTAATTGACCTCCCGTGAGGCATAAGTCCCCTCTTTCAGACCTTGCGATCTATGGGGCAGAGGATATAAAGGTCACCTTTTTCTGTCTCCCACGGTTAACGAGGGTGCCACGAGGCCAGCACAACGACCAACCGCATTTACTTTTCCCCCATCTAAAGTCTGGAATCCGTTAGAGTCGCACTAAAGATAGCGAACTTAAAAATCCCAATCGTCACCAGAAATTCGAGCCTGGGACCCCCCTCCCCCCCCCCCCCCCAAGCGCCTTAACACTCAACCACCGTGCCTCTTACGTCTAATCACTGTATTGTCTACGTTACACCTGCATGTGCAATGCCAGTAGTTTGCGAAGAGATTCTTCATCATGAAATTGAGGCCTTCTAGTACATTTATATACATTAATAAGAGACATAAAGCAAGAGTTAAAAAAACAAACAAGCCAAACATAAAAAAAAAAAAAACTTTAAAAAAAAAAGTATCCAAAGGAAAGAACTCTGCAATCACAACTATTTCAATTATGTATAAGGTATTTCTATTCGGTATAAAAAAAAAATTTAATTACCAATTATTAAAGGACTAATTGGTTAGTTTTGTAAATTATTTCATGTTTTTTTAATAGAAAAAATAATTTTTGACGAAACCTTAGCTACGCCCCTGAACGTATGTCAGGTACCATATAGAGTTTGGTGGGGACTCACGGGGGTCCTAAATATCCCGAAGTTCAAAATCACAGGCGGGGCTTAATTTTGATTTCTTTTCGATACTCGAAGTAAAAAACAAATATCACTTAATAATTCATTTGATAAGTTTAGCCAGTTAGTAAATTTAATGTAAGGGATTTAACTCTTGGTCTAATCATGGCCATACGCAAGCAAACAAAAAATCCATCCATCTGTCTTCCTTTGATCGAGTTAAGTTCGTCGCAATAACTAGATGTAGTCGATATCGGTACTGTGTGAGCTGTCTTGTTAACACGTGAACACGTCCGCTTGCCTCCAACCACCTTGCCCCAAGTACGCCCCCCCCCCCGAGCTCCACGGTCATGAATCAAAAGTCGACAGGGCGTTCAATCTCCAGGTCCCTGCAATGTTAGTTTTTTTTTTTTTTATTTAGCTTTTCACAACTTTTTTTTGTTGTTTCTAAGAGGATTTTTTTTAAAAACTTCCCTTTGTGACTAAAGAGTGGTGCCACTGACCGTGTTTGTTTGACGCTAGGGGGAGGGGGGGAGCCATTAGGGTCAATTCAACTTTGATGATGGAACTGGACTAGGAGACTGAGCGGTAGTAAGTGGGACACGATCGTTTGACGATGTGTGTGTGATGTTGGGGGAATATGTGTCGCTACTATTCAGATGTATCTGCGACTACCCATTGCTTTTTTGTCACATGTTAATTGTACCCAGGTGATCAGCGAGTCGCTGTCATTTCCACAGCTAAAAGTTTTATATTTTATGGCACATTTTTTTTTAGGATACCTCAGCTTTTTAGCTTTTGACTTCAGTTGTCGAGCTGTTTACATCCTAGGAATCCTTGGGCTTTTGCCTCTTTTCTTTGCCTCTTTTTTGGGCATTGCCTCTTTTTTTTTTTGGCTATTGGCCTCTTTATTGGGCTTTTTTTCCCAAAGAAAACACATAACATATTATTTTATATTAATAATAATACAAAGAATATTTCATAAAAACAACATTTTTATGAAGGAAATAGTTTCAAAAACACATTCCAGGATTTCCAGCATGATCGTGGAGTAGGCTGCAGCAAAGGTCCAGAAAGTGATGACAACAAAGGTCCAGAAAGTGATGACAGCAATGGTCCAGAAAGTGATGACAGCAAAGGTCCAGAAAGTGATGACAGCAAAGGTCCAGAAAGTGATGACAGCAAAGGTCCAGAAAGTGATGACAACAAAGGTCCAGAAAGTGATGACAGCAAAGGTCCAGAAAGTGATGACAACAAAGGTTCAGAAAATAATGGCAACATTTTCTATAAGATAGAAAAAGATAAATATTCCCCCCATTATTTTTTTAAGACATATGAGTTATTTAAATTTTATGGCACATAGTTTTCATTCAATATTAATAAATTTTACTTGCTCTACAATGAATATAACTGTAAGATATTTTAAAACATAAATATAAACTTTCTGATCTATGTATAGTTATAAATACTATTTTAATATGTTAACATTGCAAATATACTTTGGCTTAAAACACAAATAAACATTTTATACTGCCATTATTGTTTTATAGCATAAATTTTGTTATTTAAAATGCATAGTTTGCCATATTTTATAAAATACTCTACAAGAGTAAGATCGATAGCTTGTTGGTGAAGTATAAAAATCAATTACTTACCTTTAATAAATGAAATGTAGAACTTCATAAAGAAAAAAAAAAGTTATGAAAGAGTTTTTTGTAACAGACAGCTCAAAGCAGCACTGTTAACTAAAAATACATATAATTTTAGTACATAGGTACTTGAACTCGTTGTTGATCATTGCCGAATGGTCATAGGTACTGATATCTTATAGCCGTGATGCCAAGGATTCAATAGATGTATATGTCTAGATCTAAATGCTATCTTAGAGATTCAATACAGAAGATCCTTTTCAATTCAAATACAGAATTTTAATTTATCAAGAATCACTAAACTTATAGTACAGTATTTACAGTAGTAAACTGTAACAGATGGAGAATTTCTTACAATATAGGGAGTGTAGATAACCTAGATCAATACATTTATTTAAAAGTTTTTGCGTACTTTTAAGTACTGCAGAATCACATTTGTTTGTAGCTTTTCTATAGTTGGCAGCATTAGAGTTCATTTTAGCCTCCTTGACATTATTTAATTTGTAGTGAAAACTTCCGCTAGATCATTACCGACACAACAAAGCAAAAATGTATCTTTCAAGGCAAGAACAAGGGAGGTAACATTCGCAAAAAATAAAAAGGAGTGGGGATTAGTAACCAAATTGGAGACTAGAAACTTAAAATAAACTGTTTTAGAGCTATATCTATTCATTTCTCATTTAATCATTGCCTAAACCAATTTTTTAAAAATCATTTTGCCTAAATCTAAAATAAAAGAGCACTTAACACTTTCTCTCCTAATGGACCTTATTCACCAACCGTAAACAAACAACATTAGGCACGTGGTGCTTTATCTCTTCTATATAATTTACGATCTCATGTTTAATTCATGATGGTTGTCACGTGACAGTTTTTTTTCATTGTTTTATCAATAAGATCACGTGACTAAATGTTGTTTGTTTACGATTGGTGAATGAGGTCCATTGACGATACATATATTCGAGCATACCTAGCTACCTATAGGTTACCAAATGGCACTGACGACGGTATCGTTTTAGTTTGCAGGAAATAAAATCTATCATTATCTGTATCGGCCATTAGGATTGTATTGCTATTTGTTATTAATTAATATTTAGTCACATCGATACCCATTTTAGAATCAATTACTTCTTTCAAAAAATTATCATTAAACTTAATCTTAAAAGTGCTTACAAATAGAACAACAACAGCACTCATATTATGAAAGAGAAAAAGTCTGTGTATTTACATGGTTACGAAGACCTACCTCTGACCTATATATTTTATCTCAATGTGTAATCGAATCCTGTTATTTAGACCAACCAATTCGATCGCATCCTAAGTGGCTCGATTAACCGAATTCGACTGTATAGCTGAGAACTCACGTTGGAGACCATCCTACCTGTACAAATGTACGCATGCACGCTAACAGTGCATAGATGAGTCGTCAATAAACTTGAAATCTTTGTTTTCCGTCTAGTTTTTTTTTTTTTCATAATGACTTTACCAGTCCACTTCCGGTTTTTCTGTACCGTTAAAACTTTAATTAATAGTAATTGAAATATCACTGCTGTATCGTATCATCACTAAAAATTGAAAAAAACAAACAAAAAAACAAACAAACAACTTTTGAATCCTTTCCCCTTGAAATTAGGTTCAAAATCCTCTTCTATTTATAGAGCTGCTTAAAACAAGGACGAATTACAATTAAATGTTTGTAAAATGTTTGACATGTTTCGGGTGTTCCTTTAGAGTTGAACCTCCCGCAGGACGACGGGGGATGGAAGCGGGCAGGGTTTGAACCCGAGACCATCAATAAATACGAACGAGTCCAGCGCTCAAACCGCACGACCAGGCAGCCATCATAGATGAAGGCACTCTCTAACTCTGGTTTTCATTTTTGGAACAATACGAAGATAAGATCAGAAGAAACAGTGTGTGGCACAGAGGCTTACACCGCCTGGCTGCTTATCGTAAGGGTCGAGATCGAAATCCGACTCTGTGTTTTGCTTAGCACCTAAAGCAGCGGTTCTCAACCTTTTAATCTCGGCGACCCCTTTTTAACTATTTTCCACTCTGCTGCGACACCCACCCCCAGCAATAGAAGAATTGACAAAACAATCCATATTTTCAATGGTCTTAGGCGACCCCTAGTATATCGTCAATCGACCCCCAAGGGGGTCGCGACCCACAGGTTGAGAACCGTTGATAAAGGTAGCTCGAACATTCTTACATGTACATTACCCTCCCCCTCCCCACACACACCAATCCACAATAGAGATCGGGCCTAAGCGTGTCATACCATTAAGGGCACGCTACACAAAGGCCCCAAAGAAGAGTACCATTTAAACTATTTTTTTGTTTATTCGCTTTGGGCATTTCTTCAGAAGTAAAGAGAATTACTCTCAAACCCAGCCTTCTGAAAGATGGCAGGAAATAGCAGCGTCATGGTTCAAACTTTATTACCACGAGTTGATTTTTTCTTTTTTTTAAAAGTTTTAAGTTTTACAGTAAAAGTCTAATGCCATCTCCATATTGAAAGTAGTTGATGCTACAACCGGAAGGGCGAAAAAAAATATAACCCTGCATCTGAAAAAATGCGCAGCAATTATCAGAAGTCTTTAAAAAAAAAATACGTTTAATAACACTTCCATTATTCTGTACACCGGATACACCAAAATAAGGCTGCTATTTATAGTTATCCCGCCATGAATGCAAACCTCCAATACTATTCACGCGTGTTTATTTCCTGCCCAGTGAATTGGTATCAAGCAGCTACAAGGCAAAAGATAAAAAAATGTGATTCTAATTTTTTACTTATTTTACTTTTTAAACTATCTGAAGCTCTGTCCAACTGAATAGTGCAACGAAACAAAAAAAAAAAAAGGTTTAAAAAATATAAGCTTGCATCGCCATGTAACATGAACAGTGTCCAACTATGTATGGGACAAATCGTCTTATTTAAATCCCTCTCCACGCCCACGTCTAGAAATTGTGTGGGAAATTTTACTTTCAAAATGTGTTGGTCAATATTGCTCTATTGATTGACGTGGTTTGTTATCATCAGCTTAGTTTGAATAATTAAAATTTGTTTAAAAAAAAAAAAAAAGTTGAAACTCTTAAGTGAACTTTTGTGCAGTTAGAGCAGGGGTTCTCAACCTGTGAGTCGCGACCCCTTTGGGGGTCGAATGACTATTTGTCAAGGGTCGCCAAAGACCATCGGAAATTTCGTGTTCTTATCGTCTATTTTTTTATTAGAAGTTCTTTCTGTTTTGTCTTTTTTTTTGTTTTTTAACCAGCAAGTTTTGTATCATAGATGGTATACATTAAAGTTAAACTTTTTGTGTGTGTAATTGAAGTATAAATGTATCTTACACTTCAGAAAATTACATAAAGCTTTTAGCTATGTAAATACATCATGGATGTCAGATATATACATTTAAAATTCGATTATGATTTTAAAATATTAGAAAAATCACATTTAGGGTCTACCTAGGCCTGTGAACGAAATAAACGTGTAATTTTACGGTTTGTGGGTCGCCGCCTAGTGCAGGGGTCGGCAACCTTTTGAGTCGGAAGAGCCAAAAATTACAATTTTAAAAAATTTGAAGTTTTTAAAGAGCCACAAAGTTTTTTCTTGCCAACTATAAATAGTTCTCACACAATGCTTTTTTTTTTAAATGAAAAAAAAAAACGAATTCATTTATAAGTAGTGTATTGAGCAAACACATTCAATGGGGGCGTTGGGTTTGTATTGTTTTAGAAAGTTTGGATACATTTGGCACATATGGTAGCTTGTTTTCTTAGTTTCAAACACGACTCTAATTTTCTAATTGTTAGTTGGCTTCTTACTTTACTTTTAATTCTATTCATACAAGAGAACGCTTTCTCGCACGATCTAAAGATAGTCAGCACTTCAAATGGTAACTTATTCACCTCACTGTAGCGATCTGGGAGACTATTCCATGCGCCGAATCAATTCGCTGCATTCTTTTTAAAGCTGTCCACTTTTGTTGCGTTACATTTCTGGACCTCCAACACTTCCAACTTGCTTTTCAACTCTGTAAATATTTCACCCCACAAAGCTTTACTTTTTAAATCGATCAATTACATTTCTCGAGATCCAGTATCAATTCTAAATGCATCAATGTGAATTTCGTTACTATTTGTGTTGAGATGGTGTACTAGGAATACTATAATAGTTTTGTTGGTTTTGAACTGCTCAAATCTGTCTTTGATTTGTTTTAAATAACTGTGCTGAAGTAATTTGTGTCAAAAGTTGCACTGATTTTATCGAGATACTGCTTTAGACATTCAAAAAGAAGTAATTGACCGCACTGAATATCTTCTGCAAAAAGAATTAATTTTGCTTCAAAACAAACCAGTTCTTGTACCAAAACATATGATGGGTTTTCCTTTCCTTTCAGTTTTAGATTCAGCCCATTTCATTTCTCTGTTATATCAATCATAAAGTAAAATGTTTGCAACTATTTGTCGTTCTCTAATTCGATGTGATAAATGCCTTTATCATTTAGGAATGTATTTATTTCATTCAAGCACAAAGCAAAACGTTTCAGCAACTTACCTTTGGAAAGTCATAGCTTTTGACAAGATGCTATTAATAATCTTTATTACCAAATTCATGACCTCCTTAAGTCTGAATCGCTTTGGGCACAAAGCGCTTCTTGGTGCAATATTCAGTGACACGTAAGAATTTCTTGGTTTATTTTGCTCGAGGAATCGTTGTTGCCCCTTCAATATTTCCTGTCATACTTCTGGCTCTATCAGTTGCTATTCATATGATTTTATTTAAATCGATCTGATTGTCTTCAAGGTATTTTTGCATAGCATTCGCTCTATCGTCTCCTCTTGTTTGGCATGAGAGCAGTAGCAATACTTCTTCTTCTTCTAGCCAGCTTTAATGCTGCTAAGCTGTCAGCTCTTTTGCAGACTGTGCCAAGGAAAAATAGTGCGCTGTTTTCTTCCGTTGTTCAGCACTGCCGTACAGGGTGTTGGTTATGTTGGGCTCTATTGAAAGAAGGGTCTGCCTAAGGTGGCTTAAGAAGAGCATTCAAAAAGGATATGGCTGTAGCAATCCTAGGGAAGACATATACCTGACAAAATGGGCAACTTGTGCCGTGTCTTTATGTCGCAAGACTAATCTATTGTAAGGCAGAAGAAAGTTGATTATCTTCCACCGGCAAATAATTTACATTTGAAGACATTTTAGCTATTCAATCTTGTACTGTTTTAGCGGATACTGGCAAATTTTAGATTTTGTTTTTCAAAATTTCTGGTTTGTTTTTGAAATCACGAAACAGTTCTTTAGTTGCACGTATGACGCAGTCTTTGACATACTCACCATCTGTAAATGGTTTGCCTTTTTGTGCAATTTCTAGTGGTGCCGCAAAGCTTGCCAGAATAGCATTACTTGTAGATTGCTTCTAACTTTGAGAAGCTAATTCGCTTCTAACTCATTTACTTAAACAACAAACTATAAGTCACAGTCAAAGTGCGTGGTGAAGACGCCAATTTGTCTTGCGTCAAAGCGAATTAAAACCTACATAGAAACATCCGACGACGGCGTCATTCGAGAGCTTCTGGCAGACTGACAACAGTGACGACGCGTGTAAAGGGGGATTGGTGTGGCGAAAAGCGAGTACAAGTGGCTGAGAAATCGAATCGGTGACTAATCCTCATTAAACGATTCAGAACTTTTTTAAAAAGTTTCGATAAAATAAATAATATTTGCGTATAAAGAGCCGCAGCTTCACATCCATAGAGCCGCATGTGGCTCGCGAGCCGCAGGTTGCCGACCCCGGGCCTAGTGGGGAATAGTATTAGGGGGTCGCCAAGCTAAAAAGGTTGAGAACCGCTGAGTTAGAGGATTCTATATAATATTTCGTGAATGTACTATAGGCCGCGTATTATAATATCTAAGTTGAACTTCTTTTAAATCAAAACTCAAATAGAAAAATAAAATACCCAGAAAGACACAAAGATAAAGGCACATTTCTCGCTCCATATGCTAGGACAAATGTGCACACATGATATTAGAGCATGGAATGGGTTGCCTGAGCAAGCCAGGAAAAACAATGACTTGGCAGAATTTAAATCATTGATTAACATGCATGACAAGATTGACCTAGGAACACGCGTAGGACGTCATCATCATCTTCTTTTTTTCTTTTTTTTTGTGTTAAGTAACGTCTGTAATTTACAAGATAAGATAAGATAAGATAAGAGAGGAGGACCGTGACACGTGTTGTGTGTACCAATGTTTTACTTGTTTCGGATGTTCCTTCAGAGTTTGAAGATGTTCCTTCAGAGTGTGAAGATGTTCCTTCAGAGTTGAAGATGTTCCTTCAGAGTGTGAAGATGTTCCTTCAGAGTTTAAAGATGTTCCTTTAGAGTTGAAGATGTTACTTCAGAGTTTGAAGATGTAGCTAGTCCAAACATTCGCAGCCTGTGATGCGGGACGACGGGGGACGGCAGCCGGCAGGGTATGAACCCGGGGCCATATCGCACGACCAGGCAGCCGTCCACGTGTGTGCGATATTTAAATGGCCCCAAGTCGATACAGGCTTAGACACCAATGTTCCAAAGTGACTTCATCATCTTATTGATTCTAACAGCTAATGCCATCACACGCAGTAAAAAAAAAAAACGCGTCACTTGACTTATTAGCATAATCTATTACTATTAAAATTAGAAAGAGAGAAATGTGTAACACGATGCTATTCAAAATATTAATCACCAAGAAAATGTTTGTTTGAAGGACTTGAAGTAATTATCTTGTGAACATTTTATTAATTGAAATAGGTACTGATTATGTAATTTAGGGATTTACTTATCATATAACAATGTATTTCCCAGCAAGACAAAAATTATTTACATGGTATTCTTTTCACCTGAAAGAAATAGATTGTAAACTATTATTGTCATTCTAACGAGTGTCAAATGTTGCTAGACTGTTTCAAACCTATTTCCATAAATAGTAACATTGTTTTTTGTTTTTTTTTACAAAGCTCAATATGTCTGGTTAAAAGTGTGTACACGTTATTTCTCCCACACCCGTTCATCGGATCTAGCTGAAAGTTGGTACAATTATTCATTGGCATAGACAATACATGAATCAATTTTAAGAAATGTCCAATTTGTGATTTATTGCTGAAACTAACTTGTATTTAAGGTTTTGATCCCTTAGATAATGGAACACGCTATTTCTCCCACAATCATCGCTGGACGCAGGGCTAAAACTTTAAATAATTATTTATTGTACATAAAGAAACATCAATTTTATAAATTTAAACAATCAATTTTTTTATTGGTATTGATTCATTTTGCTTGATATCGAATAAGGGGGAAAAACATTATTGACACATAAGTTGTAAATGCGGCGCTCTTTCCCCTTTGATAAGCTTTAGCTTTTAATAGCCTGAATATGTCGTGTGCATTGTTATGTTTATGCTTAAAAACATATATTTCCCAAATATTTACTTTAAGAATGGTTTTCATGTCTCTACATTTTTCTCTTGAAATTCCATTTCTTTAATATTAATAAAAAATTAATACTTAACATAAAGCTTTTTTTTTTTGGCTTCCTTTCACAAGCAATGGCTTGCGACCCTCGAATCATACAATAAACAAAGCTACCTGCTAGCTGCAATCCATAACCACAGTGCTACCTGTTAGCCACAGTGCTACCTGCAGGCCACAGTGCTACCTGCTAGCCACAGTGCTACATGCTCGTCGCAGTGCAACCTGATAGCCACAATGCTACCTGCTAGCCACAGAGCTAGTTGCTAGCCACAGAGCTACCTCTAGTGGACAATGGTCATGCCTGCGCTGGATGTGGCAAAATATGTATGTCACATCTGGGGCTGCGTAGCCACGGGAAATATTGCTTTCCTCATTAATCTTCGGACTCGAAGACAAACTTTATTATATTATATTTGGTATAAATGTATGTACTTATCTACATTCTAAAAGTAAAACAAGACTATCTGCTTGATAATTGATACCTGGGTAGAAGCATGTCTTCTTATCTTATCTTATATAATATAGACGTTACTTCAAAAAGATGATGATTACGTCCTACGCGTCATGCATTTAGTCATGCATATTAACCAATGACTTAAACTCTGCCAAATCACTGGTTTTCGTGGCTAGCTCAGGCAACCCATTCCATGCCCTAATAGCACTAGGGAAGAAGGAGTATTTGTACAAATTTGTCCTAGCATATGGGACGAGGAATGTGCCTTTATCTTTGTGTCTTTCAGAGTATTTTATTAAATTCTGTTTTTGTATGTAGGCTACTCAATGAAGCTGTAACAATTTCGGAAATATTTATTTTGATATTTTTGAAATCGATTCTAAAAGATTATCTCCCCATTCTGAACCTAACTTCCCTTCTACTTTCTGGCGCTCTAAACAGCACCTGTATCCTATCACGCTGTCTACATCAAGTTCTAACCAATATTTCCATCAAATACTCTCCAGCACCATTTCAGCTTATCGGTCGTGAAAACCCGTGAAGCTCTTCCAGTTACTTCCTGACCATGGTACCAGCAGCCGCGTCTCGATCACGTGCCTCCTACCCCGTTCCCACAAGGACGCAGTTTACTTGGACGGTGATTCTCTTCCTCAGCCCACCTCCCCGTCGTATTCGATTTGAACCTGCTGTGATGTAGCCAATTCAACCAACACTTCGCCTGCACACAAATGCTCTATTTTGTTTGGCTTACTTTCATTTTATAGCATTTCTTGTTTTGCCAGTATTAATCAACCAATTGAAACTCTTATAAATATAGTTACAAAAGGAGGTTATGCCCCCCTAAACTTTCACACTTTAAATTATTTTTTAAACCTTAAACACGATGTGTGAAGTGCAGGGCCAGATTTATACGTAGGCCCCGAAACCAACTTTTCCCCTGAGGAGTTTTTGTGGAGTTCCCAACAATGTTTGGAAAGCTATAATATGAACATACATTATACTTCATAGCATGCCACATTAAAAACGAAAGTAATTATAAATTTAATTTAAAAAAAAATCACTACTCATGGGATTATAAATATATGATTAACAACCTTCCATAAGTAATGATGAGTTGCAGTTCTTCATTAGATTTACATTTTATTACCCATTTAAATATCTATACCACCACATTTCAATTAAATTAATTTTAAATATCTTATTAATACACAGATCTTACTTCATATAACAACCACTGTGTAAACTGACCATTGTTGGGACGATGTCTCCTATTTATCAAGAATTTACTTTGCCATGTGGCTCACTATATCGCATGTCTTTTAAACATATACATATACAAACCTAGTATTATCACTACCCGAGGATCGACGATCCGTATGGTGCGATTCATTTCATTGGCGGATCTGAACGTCTGATTTGCCTTTAAGGGATCCAGTGTCCCTCGTACTTCCATGGGTAGACATTTTTTTTACTGTTGCCAGGGAGGTAATCGGTAGAATGGCTTATAAAATTTACAATGCCCGTGAACCAATTTGACCCATGATCGCTCTATGTAGACGGACGGGTCGTTTAATTAAATGCACACTGACAATATTTCCTAAATAACTACATAGGTAAGTAAAAACTGTAGAGCTATTGTTGCTTCGCCCAATGTCGATTCAGCTTTTGGTGTGTCCCGTACTCAATACATCCCTTATGTGTATGCAGGACATCCCTAGAGATGTAGAGGAATTCAGGAGCAGGAATTCTGAAACTTATAGTAAAAAGTTAAGTAAAGTTCCCTTTTCAGACCAACGGTCTACAGGGCAGATGATGTAAAGGTCAACTGTTTCTGTGGCCTACGGTTAACGAGGGAAACATGTGGCCAGCACAACGACCAACCGCCTTTGCTTTTCCCTAACTAATGTCAGGTACCCATTTGAGCTGGGTGGACTCAGAGGTGCACTAAAGATCCCGAAATAAAAAATCTCATGCTTCACCAGGATTCGAACAATTTCGAACCCTGGACCTTTGGTTCGGAAGCCAAGTGCTCTATCCCTCAGCCACCGCGCCTCCCTCGTGGATATAATACTTACACTAATTCCTTGGATGTTTGAAGTTTATTCGAAACCAACTTTTGAAAATTCAACTGCATTGATGAGAAGCACATGTGACATAAAAAAAAAAAGGTCTTAGAACCTTTCCTCTGCACTCCACTGTCAAATAAAACGTCTTCGAATTCGGACTTCTGTCAGATAAGTCATATACGTTTTGTGGTTCAACGCTTGATAACATTTACAGAATGCTGAACACATCTTCACAAGGTTCTGATTCAACACCTGACAACAGAGGTTCGTTTAACTTAATAATTTTTTCTAAAATGGTAGCTATGTCATCCAACTCTTACTTATGTGGATATCAGTAGAGTCCCTTTTTTCTAATTTCTCCCAAAGAAAAGAAACATCCTTCATGTTGTCTGAAGCGTCTTTGAACATGTCTTAGCCAGGGGTGATCCCTTGTACGCTCCTCGTAGCAGATATCTCTTTCTGTGATTTTAGCATTTCCTGAGCTGTATCAGATTTGTCGGCGGCAATAGAGAACATTTCAAACTCTATTGCTCTCTTAGTTTAAAATTGAGATTCTTAATTGGCATGCGAAAACGGGTGACGACTTCAACTCCATTCTTATTGTCATGACATATTTCTTTCATCACTGATAGTAATCCCCCTATTAACTCTTTCTCTCCTAACTGACGATTCCAACGTTGATTTCACCAGAATGTGGTAAATAATTACGGAGAGAAAGAGTTAATTAAGCATTCGCGCCGTCGAAAAAAAATCTTCACTGCACTACTAACCCAACTCTATACCCTGCCCTTAGCGCCGACTCATTGTCTTGTCCTTTCTTGGTAAATGTTCTTGTCAATTCTCTAAACTCTAGTCGTGTCTTACCAATTTGTTTTCTTCGTGGCTCAAACTAAGAATGCACCATATTTGTTTATTTTTATCTTCCTATCTTATATAATACAGATGATGATAAAGAATATGATTACGTCCTACACGTCATGCATTCAGTCATGCATATTAACTAATGACTTAAATTCTGCCAAGTCACTGGTTTTCCTGGCTCGCTCAGGCAACCCATTTCATGCTCTAATAGCACTACGGAAGAAGGAGTATTTGTACAAATTTGTCCTAGCATATGGGACGAGGAACTTCACTTTATCTTTGTGTCTTTCAGAGTATTTTATTAAATTTTGTTTTTGTGTTTGAAGTTTATGATTTCATAATGCTGTTTAACGTTACGTTCTATATTTAGAAAAAAGGCCACGAACAGCTCTATACAAATCAAATATATTGGCTTTTTTTCCCCACAAAAATGTAAAAATCTATCCACTGTTCCTGGTAGTTTCTACATTCAGAGTCGACTTTTTGTTTCTTCGGATCTCCCATTTCAAGAACGCACAAATAGTAATTGGTATGATGCCATTTACGGTGATACCAAAATATGACGACTCAAATTGATCCAGCAGACTTTTCCAAGAGTTAAAAATAACATTCAAACCATGGATATTAAAATTAAGGTGTTTTTTATAATAATAATAATAATAATCTTCAGTATCCATACAGAAATTTGTCTTGCAATTTGTGCATTACACTAAAACAAAACATTATAACTATAGAAAACCAAAATATACATTCATACCAGACTCACTCATAATTTAGTAAAAAATATTGCAAAATCTTTGATTCAGTTCAGTCAAGGTAGGGACAGTTCGTTCGGTTCGGTTCGTACCGATCAGTTTTAAAGTTCGGGTTCGGTTCGTTTCCCATTTCTAATTGTAAATCTATCTACTAGAATGCACTTACCATTTTAAACCTTTTCATCCACTAGAATACACATACCACCTAGACCTGCAATAAAAATGTATAAAGATAGTCCAACTAAAAAAAAATGACCTTAGTCACGAGATCGCTAGGGAAACAGTAGCCGTAGAGAGATCCCTAGCACCTACTAGCACCTAATAGTCCGTAATAATTAAAACACTGAAAATACAGCAACTTTTCAGCAACATAAAAAAGCATAAAACAATGCAATTAAGATAATAGATTATGCATACACATGATGACCGTATTTCGCACTTAAATGGCTAGTTTATATATTGACCCTTAAAATTTTTGGTAGCTCGCTAGGTGCAACAAATTAAAAATCTGCTTTGTATAACGCAGTACATATACTAAAATTGGAACGATACAGAGAAGATTAGCATGGCCCCTGCACAAGGATGACACGCAAATTTGTGAAGCGTTCCATATTTTTTGGGGGTCAGGGATATTTGATATTGTGTTGATTGTTCTGGGGTAGAGGATACTTGAATCATTGTTGTGTCTTTAATGGATTCAATGGCCAGGATGGTTAGGTAGTATGTCTTTGATATTAAATAATGTTTCTGTTACTATTGTTGTATTTTTAGGTTAATCAATTTTCAATTGTTTATGATTTTATAGTTGTGAATTATGAGAACTTACAAATAAAAACATATTGGAAAAAAAAAAAAAAAAAAAAAGCCCACAAAAGAGGCAAGATGGCCCATACAAGAGGCACATTAAGCCCCCCAAAAAAAGGCAAAGACAAGAAAAGAGGCCTAAGGCCCAAGGATTCCTATGATGATAAAGCTAAAATTGAATAGCGCAAATTCTGAGGTTTCCTTTAAAAAGAGAAAAAAAAAGAGAAGAAAAAAAAATAAAATAATAAAAAAATAAAAAAATAATAAAAAAATAAAAAAATAATAAAAAAATAAAAAAATAAAATAATAAAAAAATAATAAAAAAATAAAAAAATAATAAAAAAATAAAAAAATAATAAAAAAATAAAAAAATTATAAAAAAATAAGTGCTTGTGACGATTTCTGTTTATCTATTTCTTCTGAATTCTTCTTAGATTAATTATTGATCAATCAGAATCATCACACGCCGCAGATTATATCAATAGTTTTATAATATATCTGAAACACCTGTGTTCTTTTATTACTTCTTTCATTTCTTCTTCTTAATAGCTTCGTCAAATTACACATTTAAGTTCAATTCAATAACACTTGACTTAGATATCTTCATATAATAAAGCTTAAAGATACAACAACAAATTCAACTAGTATAACCTCCACTAATGTAACTTTTAACTAATAAACACGAAAAACCAATGGACCCGCAAATGTTTAACCTCATACTAACACAAAGACCGTTACCAAGCAAAGACCGTTAGAATGCGAAGACCCCGACTAACTAACTTTCGTCTAATTTATACTGTTCTCAATTGTACTTTCCAGAATCATGGAAACTTCTCACCTAATTATTTTATTAATTGTGACCTTCTAGAAGCTGACGTATGCTTTTTTCCCCCCTTAATCTCTGTCTCTGATTGGATGACTAAAATTAACTTGTTTACTCTGGTCAGCACTGACTTGACCTGGGCTTCTAGAAACTGGTGGAAATAGGTCACAGTCTCGACTCGTAACAGTGCTATTATGGCCACACAATAAAACTGATCTATGAGAGGCCCAGCATTTGATTGCTGTGGACGGTCATTGACTTGTAGCTCTTCACTGCTGGCAAGCAATCGCATCGCTGTCAGCGTATAATATACTAACTTTTTATATAATAATAAATTCCTTGTGAACAATACCAAGTATAATATGTATTCCAGTTTAAACAAAATCAACTCCATAGTGGAAAACCTAAAAATAACAAGCTTTTTGGTGTATCCGGTGTGCAAAATAAAGAGAGTGCTGATGATCTATGATTTTTCAATGTAAATGATGCTACTTGTGCACTTTTTAGCCCTACAGAAGGTAAAATTTAAAAACGCTTTTATTAGTTGGCAATTTTAAAGTTATGTTTATTGTGGAAACATTCAGCAATTTAGAGAACACATTTCTGTTCCCATATATTCTACATTTCGTCTATGTGACTCCCTTGGATATCTTGAGCAGATTTTTTTTTTAACTTCCCCTATTTTTGTGTTACAGACGGTTAACGATGGAACTAGTTGACAAAACAAAAAAGCCCAACTATTCTTTTCTTTTTTTTTATCTTTGCTAACAAATTTAACAAACGTTTAGGCTACGATAAGGTCGTTCGAATATCCCGAATTAAACATTCCACTATGAACCACAATTTGAGCTCAGAACCGATGGTTAACCTACCTTTATAAAAGGCATAAAGTATGTGTTTGCTAATGTTTATCATTGTTATGGAGTGTTTCTATGGTGACGGCTGGAAGAGGTTAGCTATGCGGTGTGAATGTGCAAGCGGCATTGTCGTCAGCTGTCTTCAGATAGGAGAGACGACTCCAGATTGCCAGAGTGAAATGACATGTTGTTTTTTTGTAGTGAGAGTTTGTTCAGTCTACTGCATTTTGCCAGAAGGTCATCGGGGGGTCCCAACTTAAGAATATGAATATAAGAAGAATGGGAAATATTTTGAAATAAATAGTCCGAATAAACAGTGTCACGGTGGCTGAATTGAAAGAGAATTATTGCCTACGAAATACTATACAATTTCGTTCTCTTACATTTTAACTACTCATTACATGACATTGGCTTGTGCATGTTAATGTTAGTAAAGATGTCTTGTTTCACTTGAGATGGTGGACTACTTTTTATCTCGTATGTCTACCTCGTTCAGCACAACAAATATTAATATTAAACACAAAGTCTCCAGACAGCAGACATTTCTTTTATTATCCATAAAATAAAACTGGCAAGTCCAGCCATAGAGAAATACATATTATACCACACAAGTCCAATGAAATATACTTAGTACACAATTGATATAAAATCACTGAATCAACTACGCCAGACATCCTATACATCTCGAGAACATGGTGACTACTGCCTGACCATGTGATTATCATTCTACAACTTGTGGGAAGCGTGGTCGAGAGGCTAAGTGCGCTTGAACTTGGCTTGTCTTGGCTACCTAGAAGGGGGCTCGAGGTTCGACACCCGACTCGGCAGAGTTGCGTTTACTGAGCGCCTAAAGGCAGCACGGAAAACCAACTCCTAGATACCCCCTCCCCCCCCCCCCCCACCACTGGTCCGCAAATGAGATTGGACCAAAGCGATCTGAGCATGCTATAAGCATGAAAGTAGCGCTTTATAAAAGCTATAATAATAAACAAAATTAATAACTCAAATGTGGATACTTGTCTCTCACGTGATACACAAATATACCATGTACTTCGTGCTTCCCACCTAATACATTCACAATAGTTATAAATGATGATGTGACATACACACAATAAAAGATTAGATTTTGACATTCAAGTCACCTATTGTGCACCAAAATTATAACATATTTATTGAAATGCTTCACCGGATATACCAAAATGCTTACTATTTATGGAATCCGCTTTCCGACCTTGCGAGCTATAGGATGTAAAGGTCATCTAATTCTGTGGCCCACGGTTAACGAGGGTGTCATGTGGCCAGCACAACGACCAACCACCTGTTCTTTCCCCAACTAATGTCAGGTACCCATTATAGCTGGGTGGACTCAAAGGCACCCAAAGATCCAGATCCGAGTCTTCACCAGGATTCGAACCCAGGACCTCGGTTCGGAAGCCAAGCGCTTTACTGCTCAGCCACCTCACCTCCGGAATCACCTCTATGTACAGGAATCTCCAAGAGTTATGAGAATATTAGTGATGAGGATTGGAGCTTAGAGTTGGAGCTAATGAAAACTCTGTACATCTGGACACATCATAGCCTATATAAGACAAACACTTTGTTTACATACTAAGCAATAAGAACTGAATGCTATTTGAACTAAAGTAAAAACTCACATCCTGATAACTTCATAACAATAATATCTATGCAGGATTAAAACTTAAAAGTCTAGTATTTTTTAAACCAAGTTACAATTTATATTTTTATGGTGGCTTCCAAGCGATATATGTCTGTAACATTAATGGTATCGAGCTTGGAGACACTGTTACGACAGTCCGAAAGGCATAACACTTGACCAGGCAGCAATCCAATAATAATAATAATAGTAATAATAATAATAATAATATCTCCATTTAGAAATATGGGGTAAAATCGCCATCATCCTCCAACGTATATTGTTAATAAATAATTATGCTGGGACTGTGGGACAATTAAATGTGTTTTTTTTCTGATTCTATTACTCTTGAAGAACAAAGTAAAAATACTATCTGCCGATGTAAATGGTTTGATTATATAAAAGTTGTACACGCTAGAATAGTGTGTAACTAATAAAACCACTCTCGATGTTCTAAATTCTAAGGCGTTCCCTGGCTAAGCGTCAGTCGATACATGGTGGTCACGACCCGTCTGTTGAGAACTGCTATTCTAGATGCTGACCATTAGTAGCTTTTTTTTTTTAGCCGACTGATGCGCGCTGGACTATAAACACAAGTATTACACTAGTGACTAGTATGTTACAATTTAGTGAGATAAACGAACTTTGTAGAAATCATCCACTTGTGACAACTTATATATATATATATATATATATATATATATTTGTATATATTTGTAAACAATTACCTCAGTGTAAGAAACAAGACAAAACTGTCTGTGAAAGAACTTGAGAACCGTTTCTCCACTTTCTCCACTTCAGAAGTAGTTTATAAAAATTATAAAAAATAAAGTTCCGTTTTCAGACTTTACAATCTATAGGGCAGATAATGTAAAGGTCACTTCATTCTTCATATAATATGCAGCACCTGTCTCTCTGTCTCTCTCTTATTTTTTCTCTCTCTTTTTCTCTCTTTCTCATTTCTACTTCTCTCCATCTCTCTTTGTTTGTTTGTTTTTTTGGTCTCTTTCTACCTCTCTCTCTCTTTTCTCTCTTTCTGTCTCTCTCTTTCTTCCTCTCTTTTTTCTACCACTCTGTCCCTCCCTCTCTCCCTCTCCCTCTCCCCCTCACACCTCTCTTGCTTATCCTAGACACCGGAAGGAAGTAACAATAAAACTTTGTGGTCATTATACTCACAAATCCTAGTCACCTGGGATGTAATTAAAATGTACAGTCTTCCCGTTCTCCCTCCCCCCCCCTCCCTTGTTGCCAGATCTCAATGCAAGACTTTCACTAAAACTATCGATCTCCCCAGGGCTCGCAATCAGACATCATTGTACGCATTGAAATTTGAGGTCCTGCAATTACAAAGTATTGATTGGAGCCTTCCCCCCCCCCAGCCCCCTCCCACGGACCCGTATGCTTTTATATTTTCAGTTTAAACCTTCGCCACAGACTCAACTGAAAGGTCACGGCGAAAGTTTCAATATAAAAAAAAAGTTTGTACTTCTGAAGAAGATGGTATGTATGGCTTGGGTAAGGATCGAACAATGACGGCTGCCTGGTTGATAGTGTCGAGTGGTATTCTTTCCGGGTTGTTGTTACGATGGTCTTGGGTTCGAATCCTGTCTGGCCCCATCTCTTGCCTTTCTGGATAAGGTTCTATTGTGTATTGACTCAGTGTATTGTTATAATTGTATGAAATAACGTCAATTAATTGAAAGTTAAAGCTAGCTTTTCGTTGAGACATTTGGTGTCAGAAGAACTATCGATGTACCCTTTTACTATATAATTTGGTGTTTCATTTTGACTGCAAAGCGTTGAATCGTTTTTTAAATGTGAAGTAATTTTAATAGTTAAAAACAGCTTCAGCGTTAGCGATACTATCTTTTGTTTTATGGCGATAAATTGTCTCCCCTTGAATATTCTGGCGAAAACTTTCTGAAACACTTTAACCGTTTATAGAGAGAAAAATGTTTTAATTATTTTTTTTTCTTTTCTCTATTGTTCACTTCTTAGTACTTTGAAAAACTAAAAATAGAACTCCGGCAAAACAAAAAATTATTAAAACATTTGAAAATAAACCCAGAAAAGTTCGCTGGTAAATGTTGATCATTAAAACACTTGAAAATAAACCCAGAAAAGTTCACTGGTAAAGGTTGATCTGAAAACACGTTTTTACTTTTCAGCCTTGCAATTAATCCCCAAATGCCCTTCTGCTTTCAGCGTGCTTGTTCGTGTGCCATAGCTACTGGATAAAGATTGTTAGTATTAAGAGGGATGGGGGGAAGAAAGGGAGATAAACCTTGCTGTATGTAACAGACCTAAACAAAAAAATTACCAAACGAATCGTTGTCACCCCCGGGTGACACTCTCTTTAATTTGCTCCCATTCCGTCAGGTCCGCGACATCGCGATGCTATGTGAATTGTGCTTTGCCCCATTTCATTAAGCGATGGCTTTCATTCCGCCATTGTTTTAGGTGTAGCAGACGTAACCAATCAGATTCATTCCTCTTGCTACAGTTTCCTTTTCTCCTGCGTGTCAAGTTGTTTGTACTCCCCCCCCCCTCCCCCCAATGGTCGATTCTATTTTTTCCCCGTTACTGTGTTGTATTTTCTTCTTGTACTGGACTCTGATCATTCTATTTATATATATATATTCAGCTTTTTAAACATTATTATTATGTTAGAAACAAACGAGTATCCATTCTCTGGCGCTGCCAGGGTCGAGTTTCGTTAGAGAGAAACAAAATTCATCGTAGTCCCTTTAACAGTTTTCTCTGAGGAATTTTCTGTTGATGTGGCAGGTCTGCAGCAGTGTCACCCTTTGACATGCAACAGGAGTCTTCTTAGCAATGTTAAGTGCCATTAAAGTATCTTTCAAAAATGGTAGCTTTCCTTTTTTTTAAAAAATTGAGATCAGGGCAATGAGAATCTACCGTTTATAAGTAAAAATGGCCTATTACTATTATTATTATTATTAAGAAATGAACTAAAATTCATTCTCTGCCACTTCTATGTGTGGGACTCTATAAGGCTAAATTCATTGTAGCCCCTTTAACAGTGTTTACTGAGAAACATTATGTTGGTGTTGTGGCGAGGTTTTAATATTTTAAAATGATTTTTGGTTCGTTACTCTAGGGGAAGTAATTTTGAGTTTCCCCGCTCACATAAGTAAATATTGAACAGGCACACTACGAGCAACAATCAGAACAAATGAACTGACTATAGGTTGAATAAAAAAAATATAAATTTATTTAACAACAACAATATCACTACTAGCTTGGGTAGTGAGTCAACAATGATTCAGGTGGATTAATTTCATCATTGATTGCATATGAAGGAGTGAATAAGTGTTTCTATTTTGTGTTCCAAACTTTCTTTGCTGGTCGGTTGGCCGCTGGGCTTGTCTGGTAGATGCGGGAAGGACTCGGAGCTGAATCTTCTTGTAGAGTGATGAGGCTTGAGTTGAACAGGAGTATGTCTGTAGCGAAAGGTGGGAAGGGTATTCTCAGGACCGTAGGTAGTGGGCAGTGGATATTGGGCAGTGGACAGCTGGAGCCTGGACTGGGCAGTTTAAGCTGGGCAGTAGGCGCTGAACACTGGGCAAGTATCTGGACACTGGACCGTAGGCAATTGATAGTGGGCACTGGGCTTTAGGGCCGTTTGTAGTGGGCACTACTGAGATTCCTTCTCGCTGACAGAGGGGGGGGGGTGAGTTCAGACGTTGTAGGCTCAGGTTTGGTGACGCTGCTGATCCAGTCAAGGCTGATGATCTAATAGGTGAAGACAGTGCAGATCTAGTGGTAAAAAGACTGCCAGTCTAGTGTGCGTGATATTGCACCACCAATAACAACCAGGCTGAAAAGAAATAAGCACTTAGAAACTTCCTCATGGCAATAGGTAGGAACTCTCTTATGCCATGCAATCAATCAGATTGTGCATGTGAGGCATAGAGCTCATTCCGTTCAATGAATACATTTAACAAATAAAACAAGGGAAATAACTACATTAAGCAATACGTGAGGCTATAAGTAAAATAAGCCATGATGTTAGGATCATACAAGTAAACAACAGGTTTAAACTTCGAACTTCAATATTATATAAAACAAAACAAAATAAGGGAGATAACCCAAGCAAAATGTTTAAAAGTGAACAAGAATATATGCAGATAAAATTAGCATAAAGAAGAGAGTTGACACTTCTCTAGTGGGCAAAGTTGTATAAATCATTTATGATTAAATGGGTAAATATGTAGATTTACAGGTGGGAGGGAATGATATGATCGTAGATTAAATCTTATTCACAACATAGCGGGATTGAATAGAAGTAAAATTATAAAGACTGTAACTGCCATAGACAGATGTGGTATATCACATGCCGACACTAAAATAAGCTGACATGTTATACAGCAAAACATTTACATGGATCTAGTAAGAGAGTACACAATTCGGAATCTTGTAAAAGACCCGATCGCTCCAGTAGATCTAGATTAGAACATCTCAACGCTAGGTTGAGGAAAATAATACAATAATTAAAATAGGCGAGAACATAGCCCATCGATAATAAACAATGTTTTGAAGATAAAATAAAGTTACATACTTACATGGTATTAATAAATGCACAAAATAATACACATATAAAGGTTTGTTAAATATGATCAACCTACCACGGTTGTTTAAATTATAGGCGGCCTTATGAGAGAAACTAAGTTCCAGCCTCTCGCCTATTAAATACAGAAATCTGTCTGGAGGGTGTAAGCGTGGGTTGGAGCCCGCGTCCCCTCTTATATAGACTGGGACTCGAACTCATTTGCATAGCCAGAGGTGCCGGGCCCAATTGATTTGTGGGATTTTGAATTTTAAAATAATATTTGTGCTTGATCCAATGGGATTAAAGTTATTAAATTTCTAAAATTACCGCCGTCCCAAACCGATGTGCGCCCCCACCTGTTTGTGTGTGTGTGTGTAGCAGAGTGATCGCAGTCCACGTGGGACAGGTAGAGGAATGCTGACCTGCTGACCCTTAGCCCGCCATCCCGGTATGAGTCATAGTGGACACTTTTGTCCCTTCCATATCACGCGATCCGGGGGACTCAGCCCATACCAAGGGCGGGGTGACTTGTGGGGGGAGGGGGGAATTTCGGACTGGCCTTCTGTCTCCTACTGTTCACCATACTATTCTAATTTAATAAAGCGAGACATTATATGTTGTGACTATTATTTTGGTGTTGAGTTTATTATGTCAATTGGATCCAACTTCTCTCTCAAGCGTTTAAGCACAAATGAAACTTTTATAAGCAAGCGTTTACGTATCGTCACAGGTGTGTTTAATAGACAATAGACAAGGGTGTCATGTGACTAGCGCAGTGACCAAATGTCTTTACTTTCCCAGACGTATGTCATATATCTATCAAGGTTGTGTGGACACAAGGGCATTCTAAAAATCCCAAAATTCTAAATTCTGTCTACTCAAAGAATTGAACCGGATACCCAGTTGTTCGGAAGTAAGTGCTTTACCATTCAGCCACCACACACCGCACCCGTTCAATGAACAAGAAGCACACACACAAATGTCGGGAATCATTTTAAGATTTTTCTTGATACTATGTCTAAAAAAATTTTCGTTTAAACTGACAGGGTCTTAAGCACCGAGTTGATTTTAATAGTGCAATTATTTCGCTGTCAGTGGCATGATACGAACTCCGATAGGCAAACATGCCGGAAGTACTAAGCACAATGTAGTGCTCTGGCAAGAAGCTGAGCTTTTATCGAGTCTCCATACATCCTGAGTGAGTTTACAGAATCAAACCTTTGACCCGGGGAAGGATTGTAACCAGTGGCCAGGAAGAGAGTGGGGTTTCCTTACCAACCTCCCAGTGACAAACTGATCATTTATTCATCCCGTCTTTCGTGAAAGTTCGTCCTCTTGCACAAAGGCCGGAGACCGGGACTCACCTTATTTATAGAGTATATAATATAATATAATATATACCAAAGCTTTCAGTGGGATGACCAACACCACGCGTATAGTTTCCGTTGGGGAATGTTGCAACGGACGGGACTCGGTTAGTGGAGCTCACTAGTCACCAGGTATGTTTGTTCACTATCATATCGTGGTTGCTCACTGGAGACAATGGTAGTTCCCATACTAATCCGAGTCCCCTTTTGGACGTTTACACGGAGGCGCCATGCCACATTTTTTCCCTCTGACTCTACACTGCGACATTGTTTTGTTTTACTTGCTTCGGATGTTCCCTCTGAAAAAGCGGCGAAGATTATCACATCCTTGCCCCTTCCTTCCACAGGACAGTGGGGGCATTGCGCCAAGTTACGAGGCCCTAAACCGAACAGCACATTTTAGGGCACTAAGGGAGGTGTCGACCTTCCTGTTCGGAAGCGAATTATAGTGTAGAACTATTTTGACTTGAGGATGTTCCATCAGACTATTAAAGTAAAGTTCAGACCTTGTGGTCTATAGGGCAGATGATGTAAAGGTGATCTGTTTCTGTGGCCTACGGTCAACGAGGATGTCATGTGGCCAGCACAACGACCAAACGTCTTTACATTTCCCCTACTAATGGGTGGAATCAGAGGCGCCCAAAGATCCCGAAATGAAAAATTCCAGCCTTCCCCAGGATTCGAACCCGGGACCCCAGGTTCGGAAGCCACTCAGCCACCGCGCCCCCTATTCTATTGCGAGTGGACGCAAAAGGGACCTGCTCTTGAAAGGACATCATTCAGTCGGTCTTCTATCGTTGACCATGATATCAGACTAACACGTTATAATATTAAGGGTAGGGTTTGAACCTGGTACTCTTAAGACGACAGTCCGGAGCACATACCACTCGACCAGGCAGATATTTCACAGCACATATTTTTATTCCAAGTATACAGCTTATATGTAAACTTCATCCTCAACTAGTTACTTAAGTGGAAAATATATTTATTCAAAGAAGATTTACAGGAGTGCAGACATTATATCGTTAAATTTTTTATGACGAAAAAAAAAGCTCCCCTTTACCTTGCGATATAAGGGGGGGGGGCAAATGATGTAAAGGTCATCTGTATCTGTCACCCATTGTTAACGAGGGTGTCATGTGGCCAGCACAACGACCAATCGCCTTTACGTTTCCCTAACTAATGTCTAGTACCCATTAGAGATGGGATGACTCAGAAATGAAAATTCGCAGTCTTCACTAGGATTCGAACCGGGATCCCTCGGTTCAGAAACCAAAGCGCTTTACCATTTAATCCTTCCCCTTCCTTTTTTTTTCGTCTAAACATTCTTTAGAGCGGGAGGTACGGTGGCTGAGTGGTAAAGACATTGGCTTCCGTTCGGAGGTTCTGGTTTGAATCCTGGTAAAGACTAGGAATTTATACTTCCGGCGCTGATGAGTCTCGCTTAGGGCCTCTCAGCCCACCCAGCTCTAATGTGTACCTGACATTAGTTGTGAAAAAGTAAAGACGGTTGGTTTTTTTGTGTGCTGGTCACATGACAAGCTCGTTAATCCTGGGCCACAGAAACAGACGAGCTTCACATCACCTGCCCCATAGATCAGAAGGTCTGAAAGTGGGAACTTCACTTTCTCTTTTATTCTTTCTAGATCATCTATCTCGCAGTCTTTAATTTGAATGTAATTTTGTTTTTCTTTACAGAACGATGTACAAAAGTACAAACAAGACGATAAAACTAAAACTGTAGGCAATTCGATTCAATTTTCTCTAATGGAATGTTTTGATATTTATCGTCTTATCTCCGTCACTTTAATCTTGTTACACGAACTGAGAACATGGCGAATGCAAATTGCTCTCTCTCTCTCTGAAGGTCAAGGTGTTATCACTCACCTATGAAGATGTCGAGCACTTTGAAGTCTGGTCTGGAGTAGGAATGGTGGGGAGTCAGAGAGATAAGATTAAGCTCGTAGATCAAGTCTCGGTTAGGAATGGGGGTAAAGGGGGACAAGCCGTTTAAAGATTTTTTTCATTGATTTCTTCTCTTACATAACATTTACTGTATTCTCTCCCCTTTCCTTAAGTATCCCCCCCCCCCTTTCTCTTTTCTAGTTATCCTTCATATGAATATACTGTATTTCTCTTTTTGTTTACTCAATTTTTAGCGTCCCCCGAAAGGGGAAAATGTCTGTCCGTCCGACTGTCCGTCTGTCTGTCCGTCCCGTTTACATCTCGTAAACTAGAAAAGATAGTGATAATCCGACATCATAATATTTTAGTCCATTCAAAGTTCTGATGCAAGGCTACTTTTTTCTTTTCTAAAAGCGAAAAATATTATTTTAAAACCAATTATGCAAGCAGTTTTTTCATAAAAATACACCACTTTTACCATTATTCACTATTAATAGTAACAAACACTGGAGGCTCTTTAGTAGGGGAGATTACTAAATGTCATATTTTCAACACATTTATGCAAATGGTTTTACATTTTTTGTGAAAAACAATTTTTGTTTACATTTTTTTTTGCTATGCTATGTACGTTCTGTCCTACTAACTATTATATTTACCCTAAAATAATGTTTACTTTTTTAATGAGAAAAAATATATTTAGTATGCATATAAGTCGGACATAATTTACAATAACAATTAATAAGTAGTTTTTCATAACATTATATGAGCTACAACTGTACAGCAGACATAGCACACAACCAAAGGAATGTTTTTATCCTTTTTTTTAGGATTTGAATAAAGATTGACCCTTTACAAAACAATCAGATCAATTAGATATTCATTATAAGACATCAATTAGGCCAGGTTCACATGTAACTTCACATTCACTTTCACCTATCCTTTGGTCTGCTGGACCGCTGGGGCACCACATAAGATCTGTCAACCTTCTTTCTGCACTCTTCTCTGTCATTTATATTTGATAGAATTTAATTCTGATGTTCTTTCTGAAAATATTGATACCTGCCTTTTTACCTGCCTGGGTGGACCACTTCGGGGGGCCGATTCTGAGTTTGTGTTTCCACACAAACTGTCTTTGTAACCTTGTTCAATATTTGTCCTGCCTTAGGTCTTCGTCTTTCACATACACATATATTGTTTCTGTAAATTGGATAATTTTTTTTCTGTCCTACTGTTTTGCTCAATTATTGTATTTTTTTTCTTCTCTCTTTTAATCCTGTGTGCTCTTAGGGTAGCAATGGGCCGCAACCACACATCTCCACCGAACTCGGTTCTTAGCAGCTTTCTTCATCTGTTTCCATGTGATTTGTAACAGATGGCATGTGTAAATCAGAAGTACTTCAAGTATTTCTGACGATGCTTGATTATACTAGATGCGTGCGTACCTTGTTGAGTGTATTACACTTGCAAGTTTCTAGACAATGCTATCCGCTACAAGATGAACAGGTACCAACAGGAACAAAGACTCAATAACCAAGTTCACTCAGAATGAAACTTCAAACAATGTTTAATACAGAATGGGCCACAGTCGAGTCCGTCACTAACAATGATGTTAACCCCTTGAAAGTCTAGCAGTAACTGATCTTTAAAAGTCTATTCTAACCTCTAACCCCAGAGTCTATGTCGTCACAATAAAATGTACGTTCAGTGTCGGTCTAATAAAATGCATAACTAAACTAACTAAACTAGCTATCCAACACATTCCAGTACTCTCAGCTTCACTGATGACTGACCTCTTCCAGGTTTGCTTGGGTCTGCCCTCTTTCCTTGCGTGTTCCAATCAAGTGCCTGCTTTGCTACATAAGAAGCTGGTTTTCGCAGGGTGTGTCCTATCCAGCTCCACTTTCGCATTTTTGATAACTGGGCTAATGGGCTTTTGTCTAGTTCTCTCCCACAAATCGACAGGAGTTATCTTTTCTGGCCACCTTATTCCTAATATCATGTGTAGGCATCACTCTCTTCTCTCTGATTCTTTATTCTAGCTTCTACACTTGTCTTTCTCTACGCTGTGGCTGAGCGGTAAAGCGGGTTCGAATCCTGGTGAACAATGGGATTTCTAATTTTGAGATCTTTGGGCGCCTAGTCCACCTAGCTGTAATGGGTACCTGGCATGTCGGAGAAAAGTAAATGCGATTGGTCGTTGGTTTTGGCCGCATGTCACCCTCGTTAACTGTGGGCCACAAAAACAGATGACTTGTACACCATCTGCCCCATAGATCTCAAGGTCTGAAAGGGGAACTCTCTCTCCATATGTTTAAATTCTGGACAAATGGCGTACTCGCAAAGATCCCAAGAGAAGTGTTAATAGGATGTTTATGTATACATTGACTTCTTGTACCTTCGAGTTTCTACACAAAAGACTAAATTAATGAAATAATTCGTTAAGTGTCCTGTCAGAGTACATTCTTGAACATTCGGGTTGAAAACCTATACATAAAGAAGAAAATTTTCTTCATGGTGAGAACTAAAAATATGTTCAGTTGATAACTTGTAAGTTTTATGTTCAATCTACTAATGTTATCATCTCTTTTGAAGTAACATCTGTAGTGTATAACATTAGATATTACTGACTTTAGACTGTAGTGTGTATCTTTGCTTAATTTACACTGTTTGTTGAACATCTTCTACCTGAGGACTGAATGGAGAGTGTCACCAGATCTTGTGTGGTGCCCCAACGGTCCAACAGGGATATGTGAAGATATTATTGAATTTGGGCTGTAATGTGTAATTTGTCCACTAACTCATGGAAGAAACTATTCTAGGGCACAATATACACCACCCCCAAACCCCCCCCCCCCGAAAAAAAATGCTGGCTACGCCCATGATATATATATATATATATATATATATATATATATATATATATATATATATATATATATATATATATATATATATATATATATATATATATATATATATATATATATATATATATATATATATATATATATATATATATATATATATATATATATATATATATATATATATATATTGAGTTTTTGAAGCGCAAATACAATTTTGTTTCAGGTGTCTTTAGTTTCGACCAAATTATAAATTTTTTTATTTATTTATTTATATATATATATTTTTTTTGAGTCTGGATATATATGTTATTATTTTAATTTGTAAACCGGAAGTCTCTTTTTTTTCTTAACAAGAATTCCCGGCAAACATTTAGACATCAAATTTAACTTCCGGAAATACGAAGATACATTCGCCCCCTAATTTATTTGTAAAACAACCAACCCTCAAAATATCCCTTTCTTTTATACCTTAGTCCATGTAACAAGATATCGATCTCCAATATAATGAAAATAGTTTGTTTTTTTAAATCGAATAAGATATTTTCATACTTGGCGGAAAGCGTATGAGTAGTATCTTTTTGGTGTATCCGGTGTCCAAACTTTTGTCCACAGTATTGATAAGCTATGTTAATACTATTAGCTTCCTTCGACCTTTAAACACTGTAGAAAAGAATGCTATGAAGTTCATCTGTTTGTAACTTAGATTTAGTTGGCAATTTTGAAGCTCGATCCAGCGTCCTTGATATTGTTTAGTTTATAGTGGAAAAGTTTCTATAAAACTTATATTTTCTTGTTGTATGTGTTATGAATGTCTGATATTTTGAAAAAAAAAATGTCGTTATATAAATATTCAGTTTATATGACAAACTCAATAAGGGACTATATTATTCATGATGTCAACAGCTTTAAAGTAGAAAGTCCGAGTGTACTTGAGTAGTAAACTGTATTACAAAACATTAACACTGACACACACACACATACACAAGCATCCATTTACACATATACACACCGTTCACGAAGAATAGAAACTGTCTTTTAAGATTTTACATTTACCTTTTTACGGTTGGACCGTTGGGGCACCATGCAAGATTCGTCGACCGTCTTTCTCCATTCCTCTCTGTCTTTTGCCTTAGTTAAAACCTCTTTCAATGGCAGGCCCGACCATTTTTTTATGTTGACCTCCTATCGCTTTCTTTGTCTGCCTCTTCTTCTTTTTCCTGGTATCGTTCCCTGTAGGAAGATTTTTGCAAGCCCCGAAGATCTTTTAATTCGGCCATAGATTTTGAGCTTGCGTTTTTTTACGGTAGCTAGCAGGTCATAATGGGGTCCAATCGCTGCAGTAACACTGTCTATAATCTCTTGGTTTGTGAATGTGATACCTAGGATCCTTTTGTAGCATCTCAATTCGATTGCTAGGATCCTCCTCTCTAGCTCTGCAGTCAGCGTCTCACAAGCCTATAAAAATTAAGATACTTCAAAGAATATTGTCGACAGGTCATAGTAAAGCTTTCTTTCGATTATCTTCCCTTTCTTCAATCATAGTACTGTGTTCAAGTGTTGTCAATTTATGCGTTTTTTTACGTCGCTATTGTATATTTCAGTGCTTCTCTTCCAGCTCGCTAGTTATATGGGAAACAATATCATCTGAAAGACTTACTTGCTAAGATCTCGTCATGTGAACAGGTTTCACCTTGTATGTGATCGAAACATTGCACCCGGAAATTGATTTTGGATTAAAAAAAAAAAGTTTCCTCGAAAATTTCAGGACTGAATGTACGCTTCATTAAAACGGGACTATAAATAACTTACACCTAGGTGACCATGAGGAAATATGCGTCGATTTCTTCTACGTCGATTTCTTCTACTACATGGCACGTGGCAATTTACCTCGATTTATTTACTGCGTCAGACATTACTGTTGGCGAAAGTCGACGTGATTTGTGGGAAGGGGAAAAAAAGCTCTGGTTTCAAAGAACGACAAACACATATAGGTCTATTTTTTGAACCTCGATTAAAAAAATATTTAATGGTTTTTAAAACGATTACATCACTCGTTAGCTTTTCCAGATAAATAAAAGATGCAGTCCCCCCTCCCTATGTTTTGGTTTCTGCTTATGATACATCTTCTTCACACTCCCAAACCAGACACGACTCTGTTTCTTTGTTAAAAACTTTGCGTTCCATGGAGCCGTTTTCAATTTTTGGGCACCCTATAGCTAGAGTTTATCCAGTGGCGTAGCTAGAGTATATGATGCCTGGTGCGGTACCTCATCTTGATGCCTCCCCCTAAAAAAAAACAACAAAAAACTAACTAATTAATAACGTTGCAAAACCTTACTTTTTTGTTCAAAATAATATGTATTCATTAATCAAATATTGTTAATTCTTTCAAGACCTTAATGACCTTTCATGACCGCAGCATTATCATAGCCTTGACCCCTGCAGTCCATTATGTCTAAGCCATCCAAACGCAATTTCTCTAGAATCATCTCAGTGATTCCAGCAGCATGCGTGTCCTTTGTGTCGATTAAGTCAACAAAAGACCCACGAACCTGCACCCCGTCAATATCCATGACAACATACCGTAAAATTTAGGAAATTTGATCCAGCTTTGAGATGTCAGGTGTACTGTCAAAAATAATAGAGAAATATTTGGCTTGTTGTACTTGCAGTATGATTTGTTTCTTAGCGTGATTCCCCCAATATTGTAATAAATTCATTTTGTATTTGTGGAGACATGTATGTATTCGGTCTGGAACAAAACTTAGTTCTCCAGGTTTTCGTCTCTTGTATAATCAAAACTTGAGCCTTGTTGTCAATATTGTTCCCTACTCTCAGGCAAACTTCAAGTTCCCTCCAATCAAGCGATGACTGAATGTGAGCTCTGCTGGTCTCATGTTTTTCTGTTTTCGGGGATAACCTCCACCACTCATTAAATCCATCTTTCGATTTAAATGAACATTTGGTACTTGATCTTGTTGAGAAGAGTATGCAGGGGAAGCAAAATAAGGATTCTTTTTTTTATTTGGCGAATAACACATCCACTTTCTAAGAACTTTCTCGCTGTTTGACATTTGCCGGAAAAATCAAGCCTTTGAAAGCTTTCTAGCCTTTCCTTTTGCTGATTCTTGATGTCTATACGCCTCTCTGAATTGACTGTCCATACGCTGAACTGTTTCAGATCCTTGAGTAAGAAGGTGTATGCGAATATTATCTGTGATGACATCAGGCCAATCTCCAATGTCGTTCAGTCTAGAGTTTATTATCCTGCTTTCTGTATTGTTTACACTGTCTGATGGTTCAGCTTCTTCAGTATGAATTTTTGAGGAGTGTACTAAAGACATGCTTGTGTGCTGTCCTTTAGTCTCTAGAACCTGCGATATTGAAGTATTTTCTTTTTTTCAGGATGTCGGCCTCATCATTTTTTTCTGGATTCAATGATAACCGTCTCATCTTGCTTTGTTGCTTTTAATTGTTCAGTTAATTCATACCCAATAACAGCTCGCCTATAGTCGGTGGACTCTGGCAATGATGTGACTTCAACAATTGTCTCGATGTTTCTTTAGACTTAAGAAATTTAAGAAACGCACCTCACTGCGGTCAAAGAAACTGCTTTATGCGGATGACATTGTCCTCTGGCCAACCGGCAAGAAAGTCTACCAAATTCAAGAGTCATTACAAGCAGACCTCCAAACCATCTCCTCGTATTGCGACAAATGACAGATTCAGATAAAAGTTGCCAAAACGACCTGGTCCCTGTTCAGCATAGGGATCGACATTCTTAAGGCTCCATTCGAGCTTCAACTCGCGGGGCTGCGATTCCAACGTGAAAACACGCCAAAATATCTAGGGATGACCCTGGATAGAAAGTTGTCAATGCTCCAGCACGTCCAGGAAGTTGAAAGAAAAGCCTCGGAGAAGTTAGCGTTACTAAGAAAGCTGGCCAGCACAAAGTGAGGTGCCAAAACTGACATGCTACACACATTGTACTTAGGGGCAGTTAGATCACAAATTGAGTACAGCTATACAGTTCAAGTATATGCTAGTAAAACTGCCCTCGAATCACTCGACCGAGTACAATCACAGGCACTAAGGTTCATTTGTGGCACCTTTCGGACAAGCCCAACAAACGCTGCTGAAATCTTAACAAACGTGGCCCCTTTACATTTAAGGAGGGAGAGGGCGGTACTTACAGCCTATGAGTGCTATAAAAGGCGCGACTCTAGGCTACCCACCTCAATATTAGTGCGACAGTGGAGAGAGAGGAACCGCATAAAAATGCGATCGTTCCTCCTCATTGCGGCCAATTTGTCAAAATCAGCTTGACTCTCTACTGACAGAATCCCAATTAGAATAATTAGTACTGGCCCAGCGTGGAGGAGAATGCCGGCCCAACAAATAAGCATGTCCCTTATATGGCAAGAGGGAGCCACCAAGAGGCGATTAACACCTGCCATACTCCAAAACTTGGCATCAGCTACACTATAAAGTCCTACCCATCAGATGCCATTTTCTGTTATACCGATGGGTCGGTAATGAGGGACCCCGATAGATCTGGGTATGGGGCCCTTATAGTCTACCCAGACCGGACAGAACCAGAGATGCCGATTTCTCCGTCTGAGCTTAAAAGGGTTTTGAGGCGATAGACAGACTAGTCTTGAGCACTGTTCATCATTTTGTTTACGTTACAGTATTACAATTAACTAGTTAGTTAAAAAAAACCTCGTAGAAAACAAAGGTTAGCTTATTTCAAAATATAGACATTACAATATAATTATTTCCAAAATTAAACTCTAAAGAATCATAAAGAAATGAATAAACTAAGACAATTGTTTAGAGCTAGAGTTTAGAAATATATTTGTAAACTCAATATCTAGATGAAACCAATGGACTAAACAATGAAGTAAAAAAAGGTTGGCCTATCTTCTTCTTCTTCTTTATATTACAGAGCATTGATCAGTGTAGTAACAACATGTACCGTGTGTACGAAATAAATCTAGTAAATTAGATTCAAACTGTTCTATAGCTTACATTGTATGGAAGAAATAGTCTAGGAGATGAAACAAAATAGCGACATGACTAGTTTATAAATCGTTAGTTCATGTTTAAAATACATCAGTTTATGTTTGTTCGTGTCCATACAATTAGTCGTTTTTTACTGAAACGCTCAGGGAAATAGGAAATTAATACACACTGGGGGAATTTTGGTGCCCCTCTCCACTTGGTGCCCAGTGCGGCCCGCACCACCCGCACATTGGTAGCTACGCCACTGAGTTTATCTTACCGCCAGGCCAACACTAATGTTATTGTGAACAACGCTGTTGAAGCAGGTTGTGGAGATATGGGAGACAACGTTGTCTTTCTGGTCAACTGAAATGAGTCTTCCTTGTCAGCCCAAAGTTGTTTACATGGTCAACCTTCAGTTGTCTTCCATGTGAACAAAAAGTAGTCTATCTTGACAACCCAAAGTTGTTTAGCTAGTAAACCAAACGTCTTCCTTGTCAACTAAAATTAGTCTTCCTTGTCAACCTAAAGGTGTGTACCTATTCAAACAAAAGTAGACTTCCTTGTCAACCTTAAGTTGTCTAGCTAATCAATCAAAAGTTGTCTACCTTGTCAATCCAAAGTTGTTTTTCTTGTCAACCCAAAGTTGTCTTCCTTGTCAACCCAAAGTTGTCTACCTTGTCAACCCAAAGTTGTTTTCCTTGTCAACCCAAAGTTGTCTACCTTGTCAACCCGAGGTTGTTTTCCTTGTCAATCTAAACTTGTAGGCCATATCAACCTAAAGTTCTCTACTGAACTCTTATAGAGGGAAGACAAAAATCGATAGTTCACTTGAGCCACAGCGCTCCATCTGAAGAGCACTGTTCAAGCTCCGAGTCTCTAGTAAGCAGTGCGCTTTCTACCCTCTGCACAACTGTTTTTCTCTTTAAGATTATAGATGGGGGGGGGGGGAGGAAAACATAGAAATTTAAAACTTCGTTTATTTATTTTGTCTTTTTTTCTTTCCTATACATTCTGCGAAATAAAAACGATACATTCCGACAGGCCGCCCGCTTAGCCCCAAAATGTGTGTACTTTAAAGATAAAAAAAGAGTCATTATAAACAAAGTATTTGAATACGCCTGGCTCAGTGAGCTCTGCCTAACAGATGCAGCTGGGTGTTCGATGCTGTCGGTGTAGCTGAGATTGTGACCTGCCCTAATGTCCTTTTATTTCAGCGTGTGTAGTTCAGTAATGAGATTTAGTGCGTTCCCGAGGAGCCGGCAAGACAAAAAAAAATATGCAAATTATTCAAAGCGTAAATGAAGTTCAATCTGTTGACTACAATAAGATTGACTCGGTGCGGGTAATTATTAGGAAGCTGGAACATTAATCTATGATAAGAATAGTTGGTGTCAATTGGTGTCGAGAGACGATGTTTCCCCTTTGAAAATAGTCATGTGACTCAATATGTCATTCTTCCAAATACACCCAGGATCGCAGGTAAGGCAAATGGTGTAAAGCTAACCTGTTAGCATTGGCAGTTGAGATTGAGGGCCCCATGGAGCTCCCACCTCCAACGATCAATACGATCAGTCACATCAAGGCACCTTTCCTTTCTCCTAAACAAAATGCTACTGGACTCATCGTCATAAAGTAAAGCATAAAAATAGCAACCGTCAGGTTTTGAACTAGAAACTTTTAGCAATAAACAATTACTTTATCGTCGGGCCACCCTGTCCCATTTACAATAATGAAAACAGAGCCCTTTGTGTGGATGCAATCATAAACCTGCGCGCGCATTCAACCGTTTTTCAGGGTCCTAACATACAAACACTAGTTTTGAACCTTAAATCTATTTCTTAAATTCAGTTTTGTTTTCACCTCTTCTGTTTCGTTGTATTTCTATTTTTTCAATTTTGTTCTTCATTTCTCTTTTTCGGTATATCAGCCATTTTATTTATTACAATAAGGCCATAGGTCATTTCCGTTTTCGTTTACGACAGTCATGCAACAAGACATGTGACCGGGCAGTACAATGTTACGTCAAACTTGGTTATTTCTAGTAAGTTATCGATAGAAATAGAAAGAAAGAAATAGAAAGAAAGAAATAAAAAGAAATAAATAAAAAAAGAAATAGAAAGAAAGAAATAGAAAGAAATAGAAAGAAAGAAATAGAAAGAAAGAAATAGAAAGAAAGAAATAAAAAGAAAGAAATAGAAAGAAAGAAATAGAATGAAAAAAATAGCCTTGCTCTCCTCCCTCTTCACCCCCTCCCCTCAAGCTTCCTGTGCCGCCCATGCCCCTTTGACCTATTGGCGAGCAGTCCTTTTGTTTTTTTTAGAGCCTAGACCAGCACTGTTATTGTGTACACAAATATTCCCTTTAAGGTCGTCTAGCCGGCTTCCTGTCTTGTTAGTAGATCCCGTTGGTTGAAGGGCCGATTCAGACAGTCTTTCCCCTGTCCGTCTAATGACCCATTAGTTTATCTAACCCCTGCTCTCGTCATCACCAATACTCAAACTGCTTGGCAGACGTAACCTAGTTGAATCGGCACTTGCGGTTTCGTCTCCCTTTGAAGGTCGAGTGTTGAATAGTCCCATATAGTCCCATGTTTGGGGGGGGGGGGGGTGTCGGAATTTAGTGACTGATTTTTTGCTTTGATTTTGTGAAATTTTAATACTAAGCCATCACTTTGAGTTTAAAACCCCCTACCAGGAGGGTTCGAGTTTAAAAAACCCTACCAGGGGTTTTGAGTTTAAAAACCCCTACCTGGGATTTTGAGTTTTAAACCCTCTACCAGGGTTTTTTGCGGTTAACTCCCCCTCTTCTATAAAACAAAACAAAAAAAAAATGCAAACGAAAATCCCCTAATTCCAAGAGCACAGTTAAGGAAGATTTGGATTTTAAAACCCCCTCTAAAATTTACGATAAACCCCCTGTTCAATATAAAAAAAAAGCTAACTACGCACTCAAAATGTTATGAGCGTAGCTAAATGGGTTTTGACTCAGTTTTGAGTTTAAACCCCACTCCAGTGGAGTTTGAAGCTAAAAAGTACCTCTTCAATATAAATAAAAGCAAATTACTCACTCTAAAATCTATGAGCGTAGCAAAAGGAGTTTTGAGTTTAAACCCCCCGCCAGGGGGGTTTGAGGATAAAAAATACATCTTCAGTGTAAGAAAAAAAGCAAATTACGCACTCAAAATGCTATGAGCGTTGCCAAAAGGGGTTTTGAGTTTAAACCCCCATTCAGAGGTGTTTGATGCTATAAATACCTCTTCAATATAAAAAAAAAGCAAATTACACACTAAAATTATTTGAGCGTAGCCAATCCAATCGGGGGTTTGAGTTTATACCCCTCTTCTACAGATGGCTTTTTTGTTAAAGTTTAAAACCCCTCCAGATGGTTTTGAGTTTAAGATCCCCCTACAGAGCATTTTCAGGTGGAAAACCCCCAACAGATGATTTTGACGATAAAACTTCTCTTTTCAATATAAAATCTAAAGCAAACTACAGTCACATAATTCCAAGAGCGTATTCAAGAGAGGTTACACATTTTTACCAGTGGCAGGGCTCCATTAATAAACCTCAGTGAATAGTCATCTGCCGAAATTGAAAAACACTAAATGTGGCTCAACAAAGATGGCTAAGACAGATCCACCACCCCAAAAATCCTGGCTACGCCCGTAATATATATATTGAGCTATTGAAGCGCAAATACAATTTTATTTCAGGTGTCTTTAGTTTCGACCAAATTATGAATTTTTTTTTTTTGAGTCGTTTGGATATATATGTTATTATTTAATTCGTTTAGCTGTGCTTGTATATTTTCGCGCCAATTCATGGCTGATAGATTGATTCCCTTTCCGCTTTTGTAGCTACTTCCTGTTTAGCAGAAGTAAAAACTTAAATGTATTTTGGAGTGGCGGTGCAGCTGAAAAGAAATTTAAGTAAGTATTTATAAGATAATAAAATACATCCCTAAAACTGTCATGTACCTGGACAACAAACGCGTCGCTTGTTACTAATATCAACATAAGTTGTTTGGTGACATTGTCACATTAGTTGACCTGTGTTCCTAGAAGCTCGTTTCAGCCTTCTGGCTATTGCATAGAAAGTACTAAATTACTATTTGCTATTGTAAATGCGCAAAGAATTATTCGCCCCAATTTTCAAATATTCACACATTTTCTAGATTTAAAATTAGTGAGGGGTATGTATAAAGGGAGATAAGAATACTTTATTTCTATGTTCTCACTTTGCCTTTATTTTATCAATTTATTATTAGTGTCTTTATATCTAAAGTATACACTATGCCATTTTCATTACATTTGCATTTAAGTTATTCTAAATTCTAATTGAGAACTATGAGTCATATTTGACGTCTTGCGTAACGCTATATAGCAGTAGTAAAATAGCCTCTTTCAAGTCTTGTGATATATAAGGCAGATAATATAAGAAACATCTGTTTCTAAGACCAACGGTTAACAAGGGTGTCATGTGACCAACACAACGATCAACCGCATTACTTTCCCTAAACTATTGTCAGGGATGACTCAGGGGCGTCTAAAAAAATCCAGAATTTCAGATTCCCAGTCTTTACCAACATTTGAATCCGAGGTTTCAGTGGAGCCATGCCCATTTCAGACACTCTTGTCACAGGCTCGATGATTGAAAAAGATCGTTTAAATCTAAGCAAAGGATGCGGACAGAAGCTTCTTCTTATCTTATCTTATATAATACAGGTCGTATGGCACTGCCTAGCGCGTCGGATGTGTCGCGCTGGTCGTAAGTCGGGCATCTCTGCGCTGCAGCATTAGAGCGTCACTACGCTTCAATCTAGAATCATTACGACATGAAATACACACAGCACAGCGCCTGACCACTACTTCGCTTCGTCTGACCATCTTTTGTACTACTTTGTATTCATCCCCATGTTTACATTTTTCAACAAGTGAGGTAAATAGTCCTGACACATAGACGATTGGTATGGTTCGGGCAATTACAAGATTAAGTCTTGCAGACATATTTAAAACTTGGTGGTTTTCTCTCGTAGAAGCCTTTCAGAGACTGGACTATTTTTTCCCCTCTTGTTAAAAATTGCAAACCGCCGGGAAAAAAATTACTGTCGTTACAATTTTTGTTGGTAGAGCTGTTACTTCCATTAAAGAAAGGCTGATGGTTGATACTTAGCTGTCTGGGGGAAAAGTATTTTGCCAGAGAAACATAGCTTTGACTTTCAATACACTACAAGGGGGAAATTAAAGATTGATTTTTTTAATACTTTTGTTGCTCGGTCGTTGGTTTGTATCTCCAATCAGCTAGTACAATTAAGAAACAGTATGTAAAAAAAAAAAAAAAAAAAAGAACTGACTTGATTGTATGACAATCGATAAGTACTTAAATGATAACAGTTACTTTTACTGAATCATAGGAAACCTTGACTCGGTCATACAACAATAGTGACGCAATCATAAGACAATAGTGACGCCATCATATGACAGCGCTGATCCGATCCTTTGACAACAGTGACACAAAAGTATCACTGTATTATTATTATTATTATGTTAGAAACGCACTGCCAGGGTCGAGTTTCGTTAAAGAGAAACAAAATTCATCGCAGTCCCTTTATCAGTATTCACTGAGGAATTTTCTGGTGATGTGGCAGGTCTGCAGCAGTACCGCCCTCTGACAGGCAATTGGAATTTTCTCAGGAATGTTGAGGGCCTTGAAAATATCTGTGAGGTCAGTTGTTATTATCCCATAGTTTGATATAACAACGGGGTATATGGTTATTTTAGACAACTTCCATAACCGCTTAATCTCCAAGCTCAAGTTTCCACATTTTCTTTGTTTTTTCCATTTCAGGTTTCCTTATATTATAATAATAATAACAAAAATTATTATTACATTAATAGTATCACCATCCTTTAATTGTTACTACCCAGCTCTTAGTTTATGAAATAACACACTAACAGATAAAAACTTAAAAGTTTCCCTCGGTATTAGTTTGTTTACACTCTGTTATCTAGACCTATAAGCGGGCGTCCTAAATAAGTTTTTTTTTAAACTTTTCTTTTTGTTTAGCAGACGTGAAAATTACTACTAAATGTATTGCTTACCCCCCCCCCCCCACCTTTTCCTCAATGAGCTGGTAAGTGGGGTAGGGATGGCAACAGTCAAGAGGGTATCAGACTGGCCTGTGATTGAGGTTAGATCGGAAGTCTAAACAGTTGGACCAGAGAGGGGAGGGGGGATATCTCTGTGACAAAATAGAAGTTGTTTACTGTCTGGCCTGGCTCAGATGAACTTATCAAAGTCATGCCATGAGTCTAAAGTATCGTTTTTATTCTTCTTATATGCCAATCATAAATAGTGAAATCAATGAACAGAGAGTCGGACGTTGTAATGTTATAAGCACGAAGTCGCTTAAAGAGAAGAAGCGTATCGCAAGAGGAAAGGCATAAATGAACAAGGAAAGTGTTTAGTTGTGTCGTTGATCGACGGGCTGGAAGAAGTCCGCATATATAAAGCTGGTCCAGAGAAACTTTCTATCGAGAGTGAATAGACCATTTCAGGGCACGCCATCATATGACATCAGCTTCAGACACGCCATCATAGGATGTCAACTTCAGACATACTAATATAGGACATCAACTGAAGACATGCCATCATAGGGCATCAAATGCAGAATTGCCATCATAGGACATCAACTGCAGACATGCCCACATAGGACATCAACTGCAGACATGCTATCATAGGACATAAACTGCAGACACGCCATCATAGGACATCAACTGCAGACAAGCCATCATAGGACAGTATTGAAGGACTTCTTATGATCCGACAATTACGCTGGGCAGGGCACGTATCCTGTATGGGAGACGAACGTATGCCTAAGGCAGTCTTTTTTTTTGTGAGCTAAAGGGGGTCGACGTAACAGGGGTGCCAACTTGCCTTAGATGGCATAGAAGAGAAGACCTGGTTGCAATCAGCTTCAGAACGAGACAGATGGAGGTCACTCACAAAGGCCGCGTGGTCCACATTTGAGACCTAAAAAAATACCGCTGCCGACGACAGACGCAGGTGGCGAAAAGAAAATCTAAATCGACCACCTGCGGACAATGGTTATGCTTGCCCTGGATGTGGCAAATATGTAGGTCTCAGCTGGGGCTGCGCAGCCACGAGAAATACTGCATTCCTCACTAATCTTCGGACTCGAAGACAAGCATTATTATAGGGCAGACTTACGACAAGTTTGTTATTTCTGATAAAATTTATTTAAAAAATTCGGATTTAAATGTGTACGTTTAAGTAACTGTCATTGTCTTGTGTATGTTTGTGTGTGTGTGTACGTCTTAGCGTATAATGCTCATTCCCCCCCCCCCTATTCTTCTCCCCCCGGCCAAAACATATATATAATTGATCTGTGAGTCTCCGATAGCCAAAGGTAAATCTTGTTAAATATACTTCCTGTATCCATGGACATGTATAGTTACAAATAGCCAAATGTAAATCTTGCTAAATATACTTTCGGTATCCATAGACATGTATAGTTACAAATAGCCAAATGTAAATCTTGCTAAATATACTTTCGGTATCCATAGACATGTATAGTTACAAATAGCCAAATGTAAATCTTGCTAAATATACTTTCGGTATCCATAGACATGTATAGTTACAAATAGCCAAATGTAAATCTTGCTAAATATACTTTCGGTATCCATAGACATGTATAGTTACAAATAGCCAAATGTAAATCTTGCTAAATATACTTTCGGTATCCATAGACATGTATAGTTACAAATAGCCAAATGTAAATCTTGCTAAATATACTTTCGGTATCCATAGACATGTATAGTTACAAATAGCCAAATGTAAATCTTGCTAAATATACTTTCGGTATCCATAGACATGTATAGTTACAAATAGCCAAATGTAAATCTTGCTAAATATACTTTCGGTATCCATAGACATGTATAGTTACAAATAGCCAAATGTAAATCTTGCTAAATATACTTCCTGTATCCATAGACATGTATAGTTACAAAGTTATTGATCCAATTTATAACTCATTTCCTGTCAGTTTTTCTTGCGTATACCTATGGGGTCTGGCGTCAGTGTGTTGGCTAATGCCAGATAGCCGGAAATGAGGCGAAGTTCCCGCAAGGTAGCGTGGGTAGTATTTTAATTATTGATTTTGGTTAATATATGTTTTGTTAAATTATTATTTTTTTCCCTTATCGTTCTGTTTGCAGACTTCATCGTGGCAAGTGAGGACATATGTCTGGGATCATCAGTGAGGAAGCGTTTTAGTATTATTTTTAAGTGCTCAAAACGAACTGGAAAAACGGAGAGGATGGTTGGCCTGATCGTGCGGTTTGAGCGCTAGACTGTCGTTTGTTTGGCTCGATGGCCTCGGGTTCATACCCTGCCCGCTGCCATCCCCCCGTCGTCCTGAGGGTAGTAGGAAGTAGATTATCTTCAAGGAACATCCAAAACATGTAAAACATTTTACAAACTACAACCCCCACCAAACAAAATGCAAAAGAGAGTAAGTCAGTTAGAACATCTGCGCTCAACTGATTCTCCTTATTAAAGAATTGGATAACTAGAAGTCTCGGGTGGTTTTGAAAATAAAGGGTAAAGGTTAACAGAAATTCAGAGTATCTTGTTTAAAAACAAAATTCTAAATGGCAGTGCTTATCGTTTGCTTCGTACTGGTGGCTTCATTTGTTTTGCTTTGTACTGGTGGCTTTATTTGTTTTGCTTTGTTTTGACCTGCTTCCATCTCTCTTCACTCTCCCCCCCCCCTGCTCTCTTTTTATCTCTTCTTTCACTTTTCTGAGTCTCTCATTCCTCTTAGCTCTAAGCTCTATACTCACTCTTTCTACCAATTTCCTCGTATCTATTCTCACTTTTTCTCTTTTCTGTCTTTCTTCACATTTTTCTCTTTGTTTCTCTCTTAGTTTTTGTCTTTCCTCTCTTAATGTATAACTTCTTTATTTCTTTGTCCTACACTTTCTCTTTTCCACTTTTACTTTTTTATTGTGTTCGATTTCTTTCTTCTCTTTCTCTCTATTTCTGTATATTTGTCTCTCTTTCTCTCTTTCTTTCTCTCTCTTTGTCTCTCTTTGTCTCTCTCTTTGTCTCTCTCTCTCTCTCTCTCTCTCTATTTGTCTCTCTTTCTCTCTTTTCTGTATCCTTATCTCTGAATCTTACTCTCTCTCTTGATTTCACTTTTTTTTATTTGTTTCTCTCTCTGTCTCTCTTTCTTACTTTTTTCTCTTTCCATTTTGCTAAGACACACTCTTCTTCTTTCTTTCCCTCTATTTTCACATCTCTCTACGTTTTCTTTTACTTTCTCCTTCCTTCTCTCTCTCTTTCTCTTTCTCTCTCTCTCCCTCTCTCTCTCTCTCTATTAACAGAGAAACACTAAAACGCTCCAAGCACCGCTAATCATTAACTTTTTTTAGAAACAATTTCATCCTATTAGGCAACAGATCTATCTTCAAATGGAGTCTTGTGACAAAAACACACTTTGAGTTCTTCTTAAAAATCATACATGTGTTCAAAAGTGTGTTTATGTGTGTGTGTGTGTGTGTTTCTATCCTTCTGTGTTCTCTCAATTTTTTAAAACTACGCTGTTAGAAATTGTTGAAGTTCTGCCGACAGAAAGTCAATGACATTTTCCCGACAGACAGAAGTAAAAGGAAGAAAGAAGGTTCATACAGTAGACTGAGTAGACTGAGTAGACTGAGTAGACTGAGTAGACTTAGCTAATTACTTTGTCTGTATATGTATGTAGATACATTTCTTTGAAAGAATTAACTCTCAAGACTACTAGTAATAGTGGTAGCTTAAGTCTATGATAGATTCCCTCTACTCCAAGAGAAGTAACCCTTCAGTTTTTAAAATTCCTGGAACTTTTCTCGTGTAGAGCTGTTTGTTTTTATTTGCGCTATAATTCGCTGGTGTTAGTTTCGCTTTGTTGTTTATGCCCTGTGTATATTAAGTAGGTCATGTCTCGCTAATGCGTTTTAAACACAATTACATCAAAAACAAAAAGGTGGGCGGGGGGGGGGAGGAGAGGAAGAGGGGTCACGAAGGAGTAATAATCTGGCAAAAGCGAGTTCTGATTTGTGGTGGAGGGTTCCAAACGATCCTGGCCATGTTGACTTTATGGGCTTTGTGGGCTGATAGGCTTGTGAAGGATGTGTGGATTATTAGGCGTGGTGGGCTGATAGGCTTGTGAAAGATGTGTGGGTTCTTGGGCTGGTGGGCTTGTGAAGGATGAGTGGGTTATTGGGCTGGTGGGCTGATAGGGCTAATATGAAGGATGTGCTGATTTTAGGGCTGTGTGGGTTGGTTGGAAAGTGTGAGTTGGGCTTTTGGAGCTGAATGGGTTGCGAGTGTTCTGGATATTATAACCTGAGTTCTGTAAACTGATAATGTATGGGAATGGCCTAAGCTGATTGCTGCAAGTCTACCACCTACGCGATAGATATTCTTCAATTTGTGATTAGTTTTTGAATATTTTTTGGATCGATAGATCTCAGATTACTTTGTCTGCAGCCCTATCTAAGCAAAAAAGTTGGCCACGGGCGCCGACATTTGCTTAATGTCTGAATGCAGACTTGTACGTGACCAGCTCAGTGGCGAACCTATCAAGGGGAGAATATCCGATGAACATTTCATTATTTATCAACGTGACTCTCTCAAGAACAGAGCTAGTTGGTTTTGTACATGTTTTGTACTTTGGGTTTAAAGGAGAACAATTAACAATGTTATATCTTTACTACAACTAATCACTAAATGTTTTTTTAAACCAAGCGGTAGCGTGACTGTCTCTAATGGTGTGTTGTTCACTACAAGATGTTGAGTTTTTATGGGTATTTTATTTTTACTTCTTTCTTGTTTTGCTGGTGGCTAATGAAATATTGCACGCGAAGACTTAACCGTCGGCACGACACGATTGGTTGGAGCGTTGTCCGCGGCCTCTTGGGAACCGCACGAGGCATGTTTCAGATGGAGGCTTGAAATAGAACTAGGTTTCTGGGTTCTTAGGTTGTCACTTATCTTGGTAGTTTTGCTTGACTCACACACATATACACACATACAAATATATGGGTCAGTGCGCTAGTACTTATTGTTAATAAACCAATTTATTTAAATTAATATGTTGTTATTTTTTTTTACGGAGAACTTAGAGTGAATAGGATGTGGTAAATCAGGAGGCCGTGGAATCCTAATTATAATTATAATGGTTTAATAATTTCCCCCAACAATTAGAGCGGGGCCCATGAAAGTGCGGGGCCCACTGCAGTCGCATAGGCAGCATAAGCAGTGTGTTGGAGGAGAGGATGTTAGTGTGTGAAAGAGGAGGTAAGTGTGTGTGAGGAGAGGAGATGTGTGTGTGGGAGGAGAGGGGGTGCTTGTGTGGGAGAAAAGGTGTGTGTGGGAGGAGAGGAGGTGCTTGTGTGGGAGAAAAGGTGTGTGTGGAGGAGAAGAGGAAGCATTTGTGTTGGAGGAGAGGTATGTGTGTGGGGGAAAAGAGGTGTGTGTGTGTAGGAGTGGAGGTGTGTGTGCGGAGGCTTTGACTTAGCTACGCAAACAGGCAACAGTTAGCCTGAGGGAGTCACAACATATCTGTGTGTCCACCTCCCTTCTTCCTTCACTCACATCATGTTGGGTACTTCCGACGAATGGTTGACTTTTTTTGGCTATCTCCCCTCCGACGTTAATTCCCTCTCTCACTCCTTTTCATTCCACAGAGTTCAATTAGAGAGAGAGAGAGAGAGAGAGAGAGAGAGAGAGAGAGAGAGAGAGAGAGAGAGAGAGAGAGACTTAGTGTTTATGAGTCAGGACTAATGACAAGTTGAAAAGTGGGGAGGGGGGGTAGAATGAGGTCCAAACGACGGTGTCCAGAAGGTTTGACTCTAGTTAGCAGATACGTAATGTTAAGTCTGCACAGAGCGACTTGTTGGTACCCATGGGGAAGGTGCCAGTGTTAGTCCCAACAGTCTTCCCATTTGCTTAATGTTTGTTATAGCGCGTTGATGGAATGGCTGGAAGACCAAGGAAAACCTGGAGGACATAAGTCAAACAAGAAGTAAAGACAAGGACCTGATTTAATGGGAAGTGGTTAGAACAGAGTCCGATGGCGAAATGCTGATACCTTCTTATGCTAGTTACAACTTTGTGGAGTTGATAGTAACAACATTTGGGAGTTGATAGTTACAACTTTGTGGAGTTGATAGTTACAACTTTGTAACGTTGATAGTTACAACTTTGTGGAGTTGATAGTTACAACTTTGTGGAGTTGATAGTTATAACTTTGTGGATTTGATAGTTACCACTTTATGGAGTTGATAGTTACAACTTTGTGGAGTTGATAGTTCCAATTTTGGAGAGTTGATAGTTACAATTTTTGGGAGTTGATAGTTACAACTTTGGGGAGTTGATAGTTACAACTTTGTAAAGTTGATAGTTACAACTTTGTGTTTTTGATAGTTACAACTTTATGGAGTTGATCGTTTCCACTTTATGGAGTTGATAGTTAAACTCAAAAAAAGAAAAATGGTGTCCCACTCACTATCTCATTGCCTATGACCACTACGATAGATGTGTGGTCAATTCTTCCAGTCGATTAGGTCACATAGGTGCATGAAGGAAGTTTGGCCTTAATTCAACGTGCGTTAACTCTTTTTCTCCGTAATTATTTACCTTATTCTGGTGGAATCAACGTTGGTATCGTTAGTTAGGAGAGAAAGAGTTAAAGTTGCACTGAGTTTCTTGGCTTGTATTGGTGTCTTCATTTCAGCTTTTCTTTGGCTTTTATCCTGAAACTCAAACACTCACAGCTCCCCTTCTTGACAATCGATCAGGTTGGAATTGTAGATGTCACATTCTTCTTGGCAGAAACATCCAGAGAAGACCACAGATCCACTCCTAGAGAATCGATTAGGTTGGAATTGTAGATGTCACATTCTTCTTGGCAGAAACATCCAGAGAAGACCACAGATCCACTCCTAGAGAATCGATTAGGTTGGAATTGTAGATGTCACATTCTTCTTGGCAGAAACATCCAGAGAAGACCACAGATCCACTCCTAGAGAATCGATTAGGTTGGAACTGTAGATGTCACATTCTTCTTGGCAGAAACATCCAGAGAAGACCACAGATCCACTCCTAGAGAATCGATTAGGTTGGAATTGTAGATGTCACATCTTCCTGGCAGAAACATCCAGAGAAGACCACAGATCCACTCCTAGAGAATCGATGAGGTTGGAATTGTAGATGTCACATTCTTCTTGGCAGAAACATCCAGAGAAGACCACAGATCCAAAAACTGTTTCAAGTGCCTGTAACAGAAGTGCGATTGATTTCACCTACTTTACAATGTGCTAGCGCTATGCTATTAACACGAGAACTTGCAGGTAAAGAAAATGGAAAGAAAGAACCTTACAATTGAGTTCTCCGGCGTTTCACTTTCGCCTTAGGGCAAGGGAATAAACCTAGAGCTAAAAAATTAGCAATTATTTTATGTTAGAAAATTGTTCACTCAATTAAGAAAATAAAATTGATCTCTGCGAAAAAAAAATGTATAATGATTTGTGGTTGAATTGGGTTAAAAAGGAAAGTAGGGGGGAGGGATAGAGCAATCGATAGTTCAAGAGGCTGCATTTCGCACGCTCTAGTTCACTTGTGAGTGGGGAAATCTTAAAGACCTGGAAATAGAGGATGAAAAGGGATTCTAGAGAATTATGCGTGGCTTCAAGAGATTCTAAACTCTTGCGCCCTTGACCTCCACACGTCTCCGAGGAGGCTGTTATTGAATTTAGAGCACCGCTGGACGAACTGTTATACCACAGGGTCGTTTGCCGCTGGAAACAAAATAAGCGGTTTGCGGATTCCGGCACGACCGCAGAAGCATTCGGGGCTTCTAGCGAACGCGACACGGCTTCTCTTCAGGAATCAGAACTTGAGTTCGGAAACCCAGCAGTGACATTCATATTTTGCAGCTTTCTCTCAATCTGTCTCGTTATCGTTCAAAGACCGCAGGACATTATTGTAATTGAAAAGCGTATAAATCTATGCAACAATGGTAAGGCCTATAGGCCTTAAGCATGGGTATTACGTTAGCCAATAATTTTTTGTTTCTATTTTCCCTACGAGCTCTTCAATGGGACTCCTTCTTATTCTAGCCAGCTTTTTGCTGCTGTAAGCTCTTTATCTTATCTTATATAATACAGACGTTACTTCAAAAAAAGAAGATGATTACGTCCTACGCGTCATGCATTTAGTCATGCATATTAACCAATGACTTAAATTCTACCAAGTCACTGATTTTCCTGGCTAGCTCAGCACTAGGGAAGAAGGAGTATTTGTACAAATTCATCCTTGCATATGGAACGAGGATTGTGCCTTTATCTTTGTGTCTTTCTGAGTATTTTATTAGCGGCCCCCGAAAGGGGAAAAGACGCTATTAGTTTTGTGCGAAATGTCTGTCCGTCCGTCCCGTTTAGATCTCGTAAACTATAAAAGATATTGAAAATCCGACATGACAATATTTTAGACCATTCAAAGTTCTGATGCAACGGCTACTTTTTTTTTTTCTGAAAGCGAAAAATATAATTTTTAAATCAGTTATGCAAGCAGTTTTTTAAAGAGAAAAAGCTAATTAGTATGCATTATAAGTTATACCTAAATTAAAACGAATAGTAATCTTGTAAACTTCTGAGCGGTAAAGCGTTTGGCTACGGTTCACCGACCACGAATCACAGTGAAGACTGGGATTTTTAACTTCGGAATCCTTAGGCGTCTCTGAGTCCACCCAGCCCTTATGGGTACCTGATATTAGTTGGGAAAAAATAAAGACGGTTGGTGGCTGTGCTGGCTACATGACACCCTCATTAACCGTAGGCCACAAAAACAGATGAACTTTACATCATTTGCCCTATAGACCACAATGTCTGAAAGGGGAACTAGTTAGGCCAGGCTCACATCTAACTTTGCATTTACATGCACCTATCCTTTGATCTGCTGTACCATTGGGGCACTACATAAGATCTGTCAACCTTCTTTCTCCATTCTTATCTCTCATTTGTCTTTGATATAATTTCATTTGGATGTTCTTTCTGAAAATATTGAAGCCTGCCTGGGTGGACCACTTCGGGGGCCGATTTTGAGTTTGTGTTTCCAGTGCCACACAAACTGTCTTTGCAATCTTGTTAGATTGTATTTGAAGATTATGGTTCAGTGTTTTATGTATAATTGCTACTTTACTTTTGAGTCTTCTGTCCTGAAGGCTTTCTAAATTTAGTGATTTTACTAAAGGTGTTACTCTAGTCAAATGTGAATATTCCTTTTGTTATGAATCTCACTGCTCTATATTGTGTCTGTTCCAGTTTCTTAATGTTTTCTTGAGTTGAGGGGTCCCAAACGGAGGATGCATATTCTATTATTGGCCTAACCAAGGTTAAATAACATTTTAGTTTTATGTTCTTATTTGACTTATAGAAATTTCTTTTAATAAACCCTAATGCTTTGTTTGATAGTTTTATCAATATGTTCTATATATTATGCAATCGTCTGCAAATAATCTGACTTGTGTTCCTGAAGTAATGCAATTTTGCAGACTGTGCCAAGGAAAAATAGTGTGCTGTACTTCAGCTGTTCAGCACTGCCGTATAGGGTGTTGGTTATGTTGGTCTGGAGTGGTAGTAGGGTTTGCCTAAGATGGATTAAGAAGGGGCATTCAAAAAGGTTATGGTTTACGGTTTCATAATGGTGGGCGCAGTGTCTACAGATGGGGAGTTGTGTGGAATTTATTTTGATATATGTATATGTGCTGAATATGTACCACTATCTCAATAAATTTTAAACCTAGTTATATCCTCTTTTGTTCAAATTTAAATAGGTAGACTCCGGTTTGAATATTTGTAGCCATAAAACACAGAAAGATAATTGTTACCAACTAAATAATAAACATTACATTGTACTACAAGCGAAAGAGATTTGAATTTTGATTTAGCATTTTTAAATTGTTCTCACATAATTAAATCTTGAAACTTGCATAGATTTTCAACACTTCCTTCATATCATACACCGGATACACCAAAAAAAGTCATCCGCCATAGCTGAAAATGTCCAATTAAGGCATTGTCGCGATGTTCAATACAACAAAAACATGGATTAAATGCGTTTTTTTTTTTTAAATTTGAAATATAGAAGCGTGTGGGATATGTGGGTGAGTGACATAACCGTTTGGCTACGGCTTGGCCACCTAATAATCAGTTCGAATCCCGACTCTAGCAGGGTTGTGTTCGCAGAGCGCCTAAATGCAGCACGGAAACCTGGTCCACTAAAGAGATTGCACCAAAATCTCACTGATCATGCCGTTAGTGTGCAACATGCGCTATATAAAAGCAATAAAAAAAAACCAGGAAAACAAAGAGAGTTTGTGTTATCACACTAACCCAGAGGCGGCCCCGACTGACCTTAGAGATAAGAAATAGTCCGACGTGGAAGAAAAAGTGTTTTAGACTAATAAAATATGTCTTTTTTTAACAAGGGAGCGTAGCATGGTTAAAAGACATTAATAATAGACACATTCCTGTGTGTGAAAGTGTGTGTTTTGTATGTGAAAGTATTTATGTGTGAAAGTGTGTTTTATGTGTAAGTTGATTCTGTTTTTTTCTTTTCTCCTCCATACTTTTTTAAACAATATTTAAAACTTATTATAAGATTTTATGTCTGTAATTGTGTGGTGTGTGCTTGTGGGGTGGAGGGGCAATGAAGATAAAGAAAGAGAACTTAAGGGACCCCTTGGTACACCACAGCATTAGCAAAACGAAAACCGAGAAACAAAAAAAAAAAAAAAAAAAAAAAAATATATAAAACCCAAGACAGTGTAAAATTCCTTGGAGGATTGAGGACAGCTTCTGCATACTCCGAGATGTTGTAGATCCACAGGCTGTCCGGACGTTGTAGATCCACAGGCTGTCCGGACGTTGTAGATCCACAGGCTGTCCGGACGTTGTAGATCCACAGGCTGTCCGGACGTTGTAGATCCACAGGCTGTCGGACGTTGTAGATCCACAGGCTGTCCGGACGTTGTAGATCCACAGGCTGTCCGGACGTTGTGGATCCACAGGCTGTCCGGACGTTGTGGATCCACAGGCTGTCCGGACGTTGTAGATCCACAGGCTGTCCGGACGTTGTAGATCCACAGGCTGTCCGGGCGTTGTAGATCCACAGGCTGTCCGGACGTTGTAGATCCACAGGCTGTCCGGACGTTGTAGATCCACAGGCTGTCCGGACGTTGTAGATCCACAGGCTGTCCGGACGTTGTAGATCCACAGGCTGTCCGGACGTTGTAGATCCACAGGCTGTCCGGACGTTGTAGATCCACAGGCTGTCCGGACTCTTTTAAGCCATGGGAAAAAGGGGAGGGCAGGGAAGGGGAGGGTCCAGCAAGGGTCAAGGCGATTAGCATATTTGTACCCCAGGTCGAGGACGTTTGATATTGTCAACACAGATGATGCCAAAAGTGGTAAAGGATGGGAGACCGGGGGGGGGGTGATTGGGGGTGTAGAGGGGAGGGGCTTCATGAGGGAGATGTGAAGTCGTACAATTAATTTCCGTGGTAGGAACCAGGGCGCCATAAATAGATTAATGGCCTGTGTGTGTGTGTCGGTGTTAGTAGCTTTAAGAACTTTTTTGTTATCTCCCTTCTATCTCACGCTCTCTTAGGTTCCCCCCTTCTCACCCTCTCACGTTATCTCTTTATTCTTCTTTTTTTTTCTTTCTTCCACCTCTCTCTCTCTCTCTTACATGCTGTAATTTTCTTTCCCCTGCACTCCCCCTTTCCATGTACAGCCCCTCCAGCCTCTAGCATCAGTCATACACGTACCACCTCCTCAAAATGTTCAAATCAGTTGGTCTACATAGATTTTAATTCAAGACATTATCATATTAAAAACAGCAACGACCCCAAAATGTATTTTTTTTTTTTAGATTTTGTTCAATTTTTTTTTAAAATTTGATCTAGATCACAATAGACTTTTATTTTCTAGTTTTAACTTTAAGGCCAGCGTAACGAAACTGTACAAGATTTATTTACCTTTTTTAAAATATAACAACGACGGGCGACTTTTTTTTTTTTTGGTTGAACAGAAATTTTCTTTCTTCTCATAATCACGAGTCTTAACACGATTTCTTTCAGGTTACAAATTATACTCTAACTTTAATAAAAGTCTGGAAGCGATGTAGTACATTATAAATGACTTGCATGAATGGTGTCAGAAGTGGGCGGAAATGATATGAAACGTATTTTCCTGCCTTTCCTACATTAGTTAGAGTAGTTTTGAAACAGGGGAGGCGAGAAGCTGTAAATAGCTGTCTCCACTTCCTCACTCAATATTCACACAATGCCAAACCACTTCTCCATTAACATTGGCTGCCTTAAAGACTAAAAAAAAAATGAACAAGGTGGGATAGTATAGTATGGCGTATTATAACATGGGGAGCTCCCAGCTTCGAAGCTCTGTTTTATCTTAGTCTGAATGGTACCATCTTCCACCGACACCACACAACAGCCAATAGCTGTTTGCAATAATTGGCCCAGCACATGATATATTATACCCTGAGTCAGCATCCGGCTATATTTAGATTAGCGTTAAGTCTACTTGACGTGCGGTTCCAAAACTATGACACACTAAACCTTGCCGATTAACCGACTTCGTAACAATTATTTGTTTCGGTAAAAGGAAGTCAAAATTTTGGGTAATAATGTATACATTGACCTAGTTCTTCTGTTTAAAAAAAAATGCAGGTTAAAAAAAAGCGACCTTCATTTATTACTAAAAAAGTAAATGTAAAAATGTATTTAATTACAACACACAGACACACGCACACACACATACACACACAGACAAGAACCAGTAATCGGACCAGGTAGGTGACGGGCTGGAGGCTAAAGTTGATCATGTTTTACAATCGTTTCCGGATAAATTTTCACGGAAGTAGAAAATTGGTAAAAGTATTTTGGCGCATGTAACCCGCAAACGCGCATACTCCGCGCACGCTTATACGCCAGACAAATTATCAAATAAGTATTTTAAAAAATCGTACAACCCTCATCCTCATGTGCAGTAATCTTGTCACAATTGATTACTGATACAGGTATATTAAACATTCTCTACCACATCGGTACTATTTCTTTTCTTGACGTTTGTAATAAGATGTTCATAAAACTTACCAATGTACATTTCACAACCACACAGCGAACTTTAGGAGGTATATACACCCACAGTTTCCTTTATTCAATAGTTATGAGTAAAATAAATTGTATAAACCCCGCACCATTGTATACCCCGTACCATTGTATACCCCCGGGCAATGCTACATAACCCGCACCATTGTATACCCCGCACCATCGTATACCCCCGGGCAATACTATATAACCCGCACCATCGTATACCCCCGCACCATCGTATACCCCCGCACCATTGTATGCCCAGCACCGTTGTATACCCCCGCCCCATGTATACCCCGCACCATTGTATACCCCGCACCATTGTATACCCCTCGCCATTGTATAGCCCTCGCCATTGTATACCCCGCACCATTGTATACCCCTAACCATTGTATTCCCCCCTCACCATTGTATACCCCGTACCATTGTATACCCCTCACCACTGTATACCCCCCCACACACCATTGTATACCCCTCACCATTGTATACCCCTCACCATTGTATACCCCTCACCATTATATACCCCTCACCATTGTATAGCCCTCGCCATTGTATACCCCTCACCATTGTATAGCCCGCGACATTGTATAGTCCTCACAGGTGTTACTTGTTAGTCAACGCTGTAAAAACGAAACGTTTCTATGCGTGAACATAACGGAAATGTTCTCACTTTGGTTACATAGGAACTATGTCATATCAATACTTACTGTAGTAAGATTATGTTTTAAATACAATTAACTTATCGGTTCTTTCATTTTGAGTTGTATTTCTAATTTAGGAATACATGTCATAGAACTATGTCGAAGAACCATGTCATAGAACCATGTCATATAACCATGTCATAGAACTATGTTATAGAACCATGTCGAAGAACAATGTCATAGAACCATGTCATATAACCATGTCATAGAACTATGTTATAGAACTATGTCGAAGAACCATGTCATAGAACCATGTCATATAACCATGTCATAGAACTATGTTATAGAACCATGTCGAAGAACCATGTCATAGAACCATGTCATATAACCATGTCATAGAACTATGTTATAGAACCATGTCGAAGAACCATGTCATAGAACCATGTCATATAACCATGTCATAGAACTATGTTATAGAACCATGTCGAAGAACCATGTCATAGAACCATGTCATATAACCATGTCATAGAACTATGTTATAGAACTATGTCGAAGAACCATGTCATAGAAAAATGTCATAGAACCATGTCATAGAACCATGTCATAGAACTATGTTATAGAACCATGTCGAAGAACCATGTCATAGAACCATGTCATATAACCATGTCATAGAACTATGTTATAGAACCATGTCGAAGAACCATGTCATAGAACCATGTCATAGAACCATGTCATAGAACCATGTCATAGAACCATGTCATAGAACCATGTCATAGAACCATGTCATAGATTAGAACCATGTCATAGAACCATGTCATAGAACCATGTCATAGAACCATGTCATAGATTAGAACCATGTTTGAAGAAACATGTCATTTAACCATGTCATAGAACTATGTCATAGAACCATGTCGAAGAACCATGTCATAGAACCATGTCGAATCATGTCGAAGAGCCATGTCATAGAACCATGACAAAGAACCATGTCATAGAACCATGACAAAGAACCATGTCATAGAACCATGTCGAAAAACCATGTCATAGAACCATGTCGAAGAATCATGTCATAGAACTTTGTCATAGAACCATGTCGAAAAATCATGTCATAGTACCATGTCGAAGAGCCATGTCATAGAACCATGGCGAAGAACCATGTCGTAGAACCATGTCGAATAACCATGTCAGAGAACTCTCATAAAACAATGTCATAGAACCATGTCGAAGAGCCATGTCGAAGAACCATGTTATAGAACCATGTTGAAGAACCATGTCATAGACTCATGTCATAGATTAGAACCATGTCATAGATTAGAACCATGTCATAGAACCATGTCATAGAACCTTGTCATAGAACCTTGTCATAGAACCATGTCATAGAACCATGTCATAGATTAGAACCATGTCATAGAACCTTGTCATAGAACCTTGTCATAGAACCATGTCATAGAACCATATTGAAGTACCTATAAGCGTAAGGATATCCTGCAAGCTTTATAATCCGTTTGAAGATGTGTTCCTCTACCACTAATGTCGCTATATTTAGCTCACTGTGAGAGGATTTGTTTGAGTAATTTGAATGATCCCAGAGTTTGATCTTGAAGGTGAATTCTGCCTAACAACTACATGTACTATACTTACTGAAGTACTCAACTCTATGCTATGCTGTTTCCAGAACATGACCCTTTTTCTCTTTGACCAATCCAATCTCCCTAGCATCTCCAGTTTCTGTTAAACGCTCGCAGCATTCTCTCCAGAGATCTCTGGAACTGGACCGGCCTTAGATAATTGGATGCCTTAGGCGAAGTGCATAGAGTGGCCTCAGATGAAATGGAAAAATAAAAAATTAAGACATGAAAATATGCATCAAGTTAGAAACCTTCCTGCACCTGCTCTAATTTAGTCCAAATAGCATTTTCCCGAAACTTTACGCCAAATTTGCAATACATGCTGGTAGCTCTAGTGGGGCTTAGCATTTGATGCTTAACAAAGAAATCACAACTTGAATGGTTCGACAAATGAATACAATTCTAAAAAGATTATATCAAAAAGTACTGTCCTGCTATAAAATAGTGCCCTGCTATAAGATAGTGCCCTGCTATAACGTATTGCCCCGCTATAGGATAGTGCCCTGCTATAAGATAGTGCCCTGCTATAAGATAGTGCCCTGCTATAAGATAGTGCCCTGCTATAAGATATTATCCTGTTATAACGTATTGCCCTGCTATAAGATAGTGCCCTGCTATAAGATAGTGCCCTGCTATAACGTATTGCCCCGTTATAGAATAGTGCCCTGCTATAAGATAGTGCCCTGCTATAGGATAGTGCCCTGCTATAAGATAGTGCCCTGCTATAAGATAGTGCCCTGCTATAAGATATTGCCCTGTTATAACGTATTGCCCTGCTATAAGATATTGTCCTGTTACAACGTATTGCCCTGCTATAAGATATTGTCCTGTTATAACATATTGCCCTGCTATAAGATAGTGCCCTGCTATAAGATAGTGCCCTGTTACACGAAGATAAAGGAGGAGCGCGGTAGTTCATATCACTATCAAGACCCAATGTTGACTAGATCAAGCCTTAAACCCTCTTTGGCTTGATAAACACGCGTTCCATCATTGCGCCACCAAACATTTTTCCGAGATTTGTTAAGTCTCTCAGTGCAAGGGCAAAATGTTCCGAGAGAACGCCCAATTTTCAAGGGCGCTCTGGACCACTGGATTAATTCATCCGTCCATCAGACAGAATAAAACCAGTGAACAACAGAGCGGTTAAGGCCAGAGCGGACACTGATCAATGAGTTCCAACTTCTTGAAAGGACCCGCCAATCACATTGCGGTGACCTGAGGTCAGTTAGTATCCAAACAGAACACCGAGTAGCACCCAGAGCTGATTTGGCGGGGCGCGTAATTAAGGCTCAAGGGATTATCCATTATCTTTGAGGTATAGAACACTTATTGAATTCAAGCTGATTAATGAATGTGACGGTATATAAATTTAAAGTTACACAAGCAAACAACAATAGTTTAAAAGGAGGTATCCCACAAACTAAACATTGATATTTACACTTACACAACTAAGGCATTGGCGATAAACAAGAAAGAAAAAACAAAACAAAAAAAAAAATACTTTTTTTTTACTAAAAACAATAACTCCTTATACATTTTATAGACAGATTATAATTTTCTTTATAACTAATGAATGCTAGATTAAAAAAAAAGAACATTAATGAAAACGTTCGAGGGATCGCCATCGATAGAGCACCCAGGTCTCAGAGCAGCCAGGTCTCAGAGCACCCAGGTCTCAGTCTGTACAAAGCTGCAAACACATGCCAGGGAATAGATAAATCTAAAACCATAAATACCATCTGAACTTGATGTAAGGGTTAGCCCAGCTCAAGCTAGGGACTATCACCAAGAATCTATTTCTAGGGTCTTACTAAATCAGTGGAGAAAACCAGCGGAAACAAAAAATCATGTCTCTCATTGTTTTATTCATTGTTCCTCCTATTAGCTTGCAAACTCTTCTAGAGTTTAAAAAGTACACACAAAAAAAATAATGAAAAGTGGAATCCGGAAACTGGAATCTGGAAACTGGAATCTGGAAACTGGAATCTGAAACTGGGATCTGGAATCTGGAAACTGGAATCTGAAACTGGGATCTGGAAACTGGAATCTGAAACTGGGATCTGGAAGGGTATTTTGAAAATGGCTCCAATGATTTTCATAGACATTTGACAGACATTGACAGTTATGTATATATTTTATAAAAAAAACAACTACCTAATTGCAGGGGCGTAGCTAGGGATTTGAGGGCCCGGGGGGATTGACCTCTTTGGGGGCCCTTTGCATTATGACATTCGACATCATGACATGAGATAATGTACTAAATAAATATATAAGCCTACATTCTAATTTGCACAGTATAGCAGCAAAATTAACAAGAAATAATCATTAAGAATCTTTTAATGAATAATACCGTTGTTTATTGGCGAAATAAAGATAGAAGTAACCAACTTGCTTGACTTTACCGACAATTAATTGCCTAACGATATTGCCCATCAAGTTAATGAACTCATTTTGAATTTCTGATGACAAATAATGCGTCTTCCCATATTCGATTCTATGTAAGTGGTGTTTCGTAAATTCATCTAAGTTCCCAGGATTGGGTGAATTCAGTTTTTCGTTGTGGCCACGTAAGCTTGAATTTGTTTTTGCTAAGTACTAAATAGCTGCTAGTACACGCTTCAGAATATCTCTCCAATACTGCTGATTTTTCAAAATGTGCGCATAAAACATATGTGACGGTTCATCTGGTTCTGCTTTGAGCTTTTCTTCTTCTACAATCCACTTCAAAAGAGCTTGTCTGTGGTGGACTCCTTTTTCATGTTCTTTCAGCCCCTCATGTCTTTTCTATTCGGTGAAACCAACTCCTGGTTTGCTCAATGCACTAGATGTCTTTGCTGATGCCTCAGAAAACAGAACACATGCCAAACAAAACAGACTTCCAAAGTGTGGAGAGAAGAGGAGCCGAGACAGATTGTAAATTTCTTCAGTTGGAAGCTTTCTAATGAACCATGATGATATCAACCTTCCTGATTTATCATGGGTCAACTCTACTGGGAACAGATACCGTTCATCTTTTTTTTTTTTTTTTTAAATAAGCTACCCTTTAACACAATCTTTGCTCGCAGTTCCTCAGATAAAATTCCAGTCTTTGTACTTAACTACAGCTTCTTCCACTTCTGGAGAAAGTGATTTTGGAAGACCATCACTTGACTCATCGTCTGTTTCACTTACTTCCGATGTTTTCTCTGACTAGGATAAAAGATATTCCCCTGGAGTCTCTTCAGTACTACTGCCTTCATCAAGAGACATTTTCACTTCTTAGACTGCTGTATCTTTGTATGAATCATCTGAATAGTGATACTTTTCTTCCACACGTTCATGGCCTCCTTTGTTTTTAGTGCTCTTATCAGGTTTCGTCTTCATTGATAAGGGTGATGAAATAAACTAGCCTATATACCAAGTTACTTCTTGAGAGTAACACGGCACTAGTCAGCGCTACTCCTTGAAATTGAGAGTACCCCGCACGGAAGAGTTACTACTCTGTGTGGAATACATGCACAGGGTCACTGACTTATATAACAACGTGAAAAGTAAGATTACAGTGACAGTGACTTATTATTTAATTTATTAAAGAAAATAATTTCGGACATTTATTTGGGCCCCCCCCCCAGGAAGATCTTCCAATTCTCCCCCTCTTCCCCCCACCCTAGCTACGCCACTGCCTAATTGGCCGCACTGTGTTTTACCGTTATCATTTTTCAAAAAATATTATCTCATAGTTTAAATCTTGAACAACACCTCGTGGGGGGATGGGGGGGGGGATTTAACGCACGCAACTAAAATGTTTCTTTGTATGTAGTAAAGAGTTAAACAAACAGCTAGATGTACACGAACATTACGCACCCCACCCTGGGAGGACATATTTAGCTGGAGAGTTACTAGAAGAATTTGATTGTGCAAATGTTACTGGATACACTCTTTACAATACTGAAGCATTACAAAAAATACATAGAATAAGAAATGATAGACTACACTCAGATTTGTGAAGGAGGTATTGATCTTATATTACCTGTTTTTTTTTAATTACTTGATCAGAGACTGGGTGTGAGAGAAATAACGTGTAAAAACTTTTTACCAGACAGACAGAGTGAGTTGATATAAGCTTTGTAAAAAAACGTCCAAAATCTAAGCCTAGATGATTTTATAGGCAGCTGACATTTTCAGGCAGTTGAGGAACATCGCTAGAACACAGAATACGCTGTAACGTCCTTTACCATTTCCGTAATGTTCTAACGTCATACGACCTTGGGTTTGAGAAACAAGATCATTCTATTTTTAGATTTAATGAAATATTCTTCTTTCAAGTTTAGATATTTTTTGAGTTTATAGGCGCTATTTTATCAGACCTTTCACAAGTATTTGATCAAGATTTAAACATGGAGCCTACCTGGCTAAATAAAAAGTAAAATACTTGAGTGAGTCTGGTTTACACGAATTCTCAGGCCAAGGTTGTTCTTTTAAAAATCCAACCACACCACATTAACAAGCACGAGCTCGTCCAATTAGTGAAGCATCAAAGATTTAGCGGCTATATCATCTTTTGGAGATTTTTTGTTTGTAATGAAAAGATTTTTCTTTACAGCTTTTCAGATTGTAAAAGACAATTAACATTCACTACATAACACATACATCTGATCGGCTCCTGACACAGACATGAAAAAAAAATTATTAGTCTACCAGTCATGCTTTTTTTCCAAAGCTATTTTGTATGTCTAATCCACAGTTAGAAATTCGTTGCTTGCAGAATTTTAATATCAAATATAATTATATACTATTGACCGAACAGTAATGTCTATGAATGCTTTAAAAATTTTAGTATTCAGTTATATGAATTCTAATTTTTGCCTGAGGTGTTTTGCTGTGTTAACGTAGGGATGGGCAACAGAGATCCTTTTTGTCTACACGCTTGAGAAATAGCACTACGAAATTGTTTTTAAAATTTTTTTTTATTCAGATTATACTTTCACTGACAATAACACACAAGACAAACAGGTTAACGCATCCACGTCCAGACCATATAATACTGTTGAGCAGTCAAGGTTATTGAGAAGTTGCTAGACTTAAAAGTTTTCATCTTCAATTGACACTAAAATATTGTTCATAATTTCGACAATAAATAAATTAAAAATCCGAATTAAAGATACGGTTAAACTATGCGTGCATAATGTATCCTCTCCGTAATGTCGTTTTACGATTAGAAACTTAATCCTATGTTGAGGCAACGTTGCATTATTTTCACTGATTCAATATTACGTACCTACTCACTACTGGGTGCTAGGAATCTCTCTTCGGCTGCTCAAGAAAAGAACCTTATTATTTTTAATATAACTTCCCGCGCACCTACTCGTCTGCTGATCAATGAAAGCCGAGGCTGAGGCTGAGCATTCATTAATATACATTCAAAGCCTCCAGCTCTACGACTCGCCACTTGGTGCACATCTTGTAGCCATGTTACATTTTATTGCAGAAAATTAATCACCTAATTATAATAATAATCTTAATCTTTATTATCCGTAAGGAAATTTGGCATACGATTTGTGCATTACACCAAACAAAACATTATAACTATAGAAAGCCAAATTATACATTTACATCGGACTCACTTATAATTTACATGCGAAAAGTTTATATCAGATAGCTTCTATTTAATGATTTAATTGCCAGGGGAACAAAAGAATTTTTGTGTCTGTCTTTGCTATCGGTGTCTTTTATCTCTTTTGCAATGGTAAAATCACAAATTCCGTACTCATAGAGGGATTTTTTTTTATTTCCAGAATCTTTTTTAGCTTTTTATGGATATTTGTCTTAAACACATGCCCAAATGTTTTTTTTTGTTTTTTTTTTTTGCCAATGACTCTACAAGCAGCATTTAGGATTATTTGAAGTTTATTTTTATTTTTAATTGATCAGATTTCCATACCAGGCAGTGATATTAAAACTTAACATATTGCAGATGTGAGAGTGATAAAACATAGCCCAGGCTTTTTCGCTAACATTAAACAAGGAAAATTTTCTCAGTAAGCGTATTCTTCGCTGCCCTTTTTTGCTGATATAATCAGTATATGCAGTAAAATATGGTTTTATATAAATGACATAAACGGGGCGGAGGATATGGTTAAATAAAATATCTTTATTTAGGTCAAGAAATGTTCAAAGCATTAAGTTCTTATCAAAGAAATTCAAAAAAATAGCGCAAACGTAGTCTGCCAACTAATAAGCAGTTTTGTTTCGCGTGTTCGCCAACAGCAGACCATGTTTTTGACTTTTATCAAGTTTGTTCTATAAATAGCTTTAGAACAGTTCGTAAAAAAGTAAGAGTTCCCCTTTCAGACCTTGCGATCTATAGGGCAGATGATGTTAGGCCATCTGTTTCTGTGGCCTACGGTTAAAGAGCAGTGTGTCCAGCACAACAACCAAACGCCTTTACTTTCCCCAAGTCAAGTCAAGTATCCATTAGAGTTGGGGCGCCCTATACATAAAATACATCATAAAATTGCAGTTTTCACCGAGATTCGAACACAGGACTCTAAGCTCAGAAGCCAAACGCTAAACATCTCAACCACCGCACTCTTTTAGAACTGTTCTGCTAATAAAAATTTGTTATTATTTTATTAATATTGCCAACGGTTAAAGAGCAGTGTGTCATGTGGCCAGCACAACAACCAACCTCCTTGACTTTGTCCAACTAAAGTCAGGTACCCATTAAAGTTGGGACGCCCAAAAAATCCCAAAATTAAAAATTCCAGTTCTCACTTAGATTCGAACCCAGGACTTCCAGGCTCAGAAGCCAAGCGCTAAACAACTGAGCCACCGTACCCTGTTTAGAACAATTTGTTGATATTATGTTATTAATGAAGAATTATTGTAGGGCAGATCAAATATCATTCATACAATTAATTTTAAATGCGATGGAAAATGCAAAAGTCTGTGCCTCAAAATATAGATTAGATCATCTTAACATAACTCTTGCTCTCACTAAGTAAAGTCACCCCTGGTCTCACTAAATAAAGTCGCCTTTCGTCTTACAATGCAAAATCATCCTTGGTCTCACTAAACAAAGTCACCATTGGTCTCACTAAACAAAATCATCCTTGGTCTCACTAAACAAAGTCACCATTGGTCTCACTAAACAAAGTCACCCTTGGTCTCACTAAACAAAGTCTCCTTTCGTCTTACTATACAAAGTCACCCTTGGTCTCACTAAGCAAAGTCACCTTTCGTCTCACTAAACAAAGTCACCTTTCGTCTTACTATGCAAAATCATCCTTGGTCTCACTAAACAAAGCCATCTTTCGTCTTACTATACAAAGTCACCCTTGGTGTCACTAAATAAAATCACCTTTCGTCTCACTAAACAAAGTCACCTTTTGTCTCACTAAACTAAGTCACACTTGGTCTCACTAAACAAGGTCACCTTTCGTCTTACTATACAAAGTCACCTTTCGTCTCACTATGCAAAATCATCCTTGGTTTCACTAAACAAAGTCACCATTGGTCTCACTAAACAAAGTCACTGTCAGGGGGAGGTATGGCGAGAAAGAATGTTACTTTGATATTTTGATATGATTGTTATATCCCCTTGTTATGAATGCAAAGTGTTGCACGTGTTGTGAACTGAGTGATTAAGTCTTCTTTGAATGTGAGAGAGAGTGTGTTAGGTCAGTAAGGTCTTGCTCCCGGTCCAGGAAGGTTGGAGGTTTACTTCCTGGACTGGTATTTATGCATTTATATATTTATAAGTTGATGGACTGGTGTTTTGTGTATTACTATTTCATAAGAGTGATATAATTGTGTGCTTTATTAAGTATTAAAGTATTATCGGTATTCATGAATATAAGGAGTTATATTTGATGTATATTAAGTGTTCGTATTTGAGTTAAGCAAGTATTGATGAATTATAATTGAGTAACCAAGAAAGTATCAAGCAAGTATTATTTAGTATTGAAGAAACCCCTAGTGAGCCAAGTTAAGACACACAACAAGACAAGAGACAAGCAGCATATATATACATTTGAACCTCTGACAGTCACCTTTCGTCTCACTAAACAAAGTCACCTTTCGTCTTACTATTCCAAGTCACCCTTGGTCTCACTAAACGAATTCACCCTTAGCCTCACCATACAAAGTCATCCTTGGTCTCAATTAGAACTATAGGCGTTAATATAGGCAATTACTTTTCTTTGCATCTGTAACCTTCCCCCCCCCAACCAACTGGTTCCTGCAAGTTTTTCTGGTAATGTTCTCTCATAGTCCCTGCCTCCAGTCTCATCGTCTCAAACAATTCGATCAATGTTAAGGCAATGTAACCTCATCTCATTTGGCGTTCGCTGGACGCCAAGTAGCCCGTGCCACGGACAGGGTCATCTGGCCCCCCCTTGGACATAATATGGGATATGAATTTGGATACGTCCTCCGAGCAGGCTCTGATCACCCATTTCTACTTGGGCAGAGAGGCGGGGTGGAGGTGGGTGCAGTTCTGTGAGACGCAAAATAGCGTCTGTGGAAAGTGGACGGCTGGGGGTGGGTGGTGGGGGGCTCGTTTGCAATATCTGAAAGGTCATGTCCCAGGGAAAATTTGATCAGATACTTTGTCCAGACTTTTAGGGTGGACATTGTCCAAACATCCCAATATAGAGCTACTTAGTGTTAATGAAATAAATGATTAATTTTTACCCCTTCGCAACATCTCGGACTAGTTTCATTTATTTTTATGCATAAAGATCAAAAGTTAAATGTTAACATACAATGATTATATACTTTCACTCCCTAGTCAACATTTGGTATTCTGGAGATGGAATGTAATTTGTTGCATGGGAACTCTAACGGTCCACAGATCCTATAAAGTTCTAGCTTATGAAAAAACCTAAAGCTATTCAGGATAGCTAGAGCAAAGGCTAGACAAAAGGAATTCCTGGAGAAGCTTTGTCGGCAGTCTGGATGCCAAAACTTCTGATAGAGCGGTTTGGAAGGCAGTAAGGCGAATCAAAGGGAAAGAATCAAATGCAATAGGGCATCTGAAAAACCAAGGACGAACTGTCACGTCCCCTAGAGAAATAGCTGACTGCCTTGCATCCTCAATAGCAGAAAAGTCATCCACTGCACACTACACGCCAGAGTTCCAAAAAGTCAAAACCAGGGAGGAAAGACACCCCATTGATTTCAGAGAACAATGAAGACTACAACAAACCGTTCTCGCTTGAGGAACTGAGGGAATCGCTGGACAAGTCACATGACACAGCGCCTGGAGAAAATAAAATCCATTACCAGTTCCTCAAGCACCTTCCCGAACCCTCATTGGCAGTTCTGCTGGGGGTCTATAACTGTGTGTGGCAAACAGGCGCTTTCCCAAACAGCTGGAGGAAAGCCACAGTTATACCGATACCTAAACCGGGAAGAGACGGCTCTGACCCAGCTAACTATCGACCAATAGCACTAACAAGCTGCATCTGCAAAACCATGGAAAGAATGATTAACAGTAGGCTGGTCTGGTACCTGGAGAGGAATAAAGTGATCTCCAGCTACCAGTGTGGATTCCGGCAGGGGCAGACAACAACTGACCACCTGGTAAGGCTGGAAGCTTATATTAGAAATGCATTACTCAGAAGAGAACATCTAGTAGCTGTATTCTTCGATATAGAAAAGGCCTATGACACAACCTGGAAACATGGCATTCTATGTGACCTGGAGCTTATGGGGCTTAAGGGACACCTCCCCCGTTTTGTGGGGGAATTTCTGAAAGACCGAAAATTTCAGGTTCGAGTGGGCAACTCCGCTTCTGACACTCATGACCAGGAAATGGGTGTACCCCAGGGCAGCATTCTGTCAGTCACCCTGTTCAACATTAAAATAAATAGCATCATAAATGCTCTGTCCCCTGGCATAGAGTGCTCTTTGTATGTTGATGACTTTGTCATTTTTACTTATGGGAAAAACATGAACACCTTAGAAAGAAAATTACAGTTATGTTTAAACAAAATTCAGGGTTGGGCAAACGATAATGGTTTTAAATTTTCGGACTCCAAAACAGTTAGTATGCATTTTCGTAATTTAAGGGGACTCCACCCAGACCCTGAACTATTTATACACAAAAAGAAGATCCCTGTCGTGAAAACTACAAAATGTTTAGGCCTCACTCTAGATTCCAAATTTAATTTTCTCCCCCACATTAAGGAACTTAAGAAGAAATGCCAAAAGTCATCAAACATACTTAGAGTACTCAGCCATACGGACTGGGGAGCTGACAGAGATACCTTGCTGCTGCTATATCGGAGTCTAATTCGATCCAAGCTAGACTACGGATACATAATATATGGAGCAGCAAGGAAGTCGTACCTAAAAATACTGGAACAAATACAAAATGCTGCCCTACGTCTCTGTCTCGGCCCGTTTCGTACATCACCTATCCCAAGTCTCCATGTGGAGGCTGGAGAACTCCCCATGGATATAAGAATGAAAAAGCTTGCAATGCAGTATATAGTCAAGCTAAAATCCAACCCCACGAACCCTGCGTTCGATTCCATATTTAACCCCACAGAGGTAGAATTATACAATCGAAGGCCTAACGTCATACAGCCGTTGGGCCTTCGAATGAGAGAACCCATCCAAAATTTAACCCCACCCATTGACCAAATCTCTAAAATAGAAACCCCTCAGAATCCTCCTTGGCTAATGAATAAACCCAAATTAAATTTGTCCCTCCTTAATTTCAAAAAAGAAAATACAGACCCAAGCATACTACAAGTCCACTTTAGGGAACTGCAGGAGAGCTACGGAGATTGTGGCACCATCTACACAGACAGATCCAAAATGGATGGAAAGGTCGCGTGTGCCTGCTCCTTTCGGAACAAAACAATCTCCCGTAGACTCCCCGATGGCTGCTCCATCTTTACAGCCGAATTGCATGCAATATCGCTTGCACTTATGGCCGTTAAAGCATTAGAAAGGAGGAAATTTAAAATCTGCTCCGACGCCAAATCTGCATTGCAAGCTTTGGGGCGGATGAAGACTGACATTCCATTGGTACATAAGAGCCTGAAGCTGTTGGACCAAATAACAGCCGACCATAGGGATGTCACCTTCATCTGGGTCCCCTCCCATGTGGGCATTGAGGGAAACGAAGCCGCAGACAGAGAAGCAAAGAGAGCCCTAAATCATGCGGTGTCAGGAACCCAAATTCCCTGCTCGGACCTGAGACAAAGTATTGACTCTGCCACCTATCGAGAGTGGCAGGACCGATGGGAGGCTGAGACTCACAATAAACTCAAGCAGCTTGTGGCGGGATCAGGTGGCGGCCCACATCTAAGGGTCTGACAAGGCGGTAGCACGACGATGTCCAGACTTAGGATTGGTCACACCTACATCACGCACTCTTTTGTGCTGAAGAAAGAAGAGCCCCCACTTTGTGAGTATTGTGACTCTCGCCTCACCGTGGAACATATCCTCATCGACTGCCCCAAATATTAGGATGTCAGGGAGAAATATTTTAGAGCCTCTAATTTAAAAACACTATTCAACAATGTCGACCCTGGGAAGGTACTGGGCTTTATCCGGGAATTGGGGTTGTCTACGAAGATCTGATTTATGAATTTGTAAACATGTACTATTTACATTAGATTTTTACCAAATTTTCAAATTTTTACAACCTCTACTATTTTAACTGTGAATAGACTTTGATTTTAATGATTTGACTGTATGGAATTCGGACATGTTCTCCGACAAAATGAAATAAGCATACCAAGAGTTGCGATGACATTACGAGGAAGGCGCAAACAGGGACGTCCTCGTATACCTTGGCGCCACATTTTCATGGTGTAGCTCAGAACAGTGGACACCGGCCGGGAAGAGGCTTCAGACATTGCCAGTGACAGATCTTTGTGGAGACAGCTTGGCGCCCAATGCGCAAAACGGCGCGGAGGATCTAAGTCTCGGCCGAACATACAGGAGCAGTTCCACCATAGTTCTGCACTTAAGCACAACGGCCGTGCGGATGTACGATGTAGGACCACTCCTTTAAGGAACGATTTGTGGCTAGTGATGTGTTTTTTGTGGCTCGTATCCCAAGACGCTCGGCTAGAGGCGAGTCCGAGGGCCTACCATCGAGGAGAGGCTTCACCATTGGCAGGTTGTTTTTGTTTAGGAAACCTCAGCTTTTGTGCTATTCATGTTTGGCTTTTTTCCTACTAGGATTCCTTGGATCTAGGCCTCTTTTTGGGTCTGTTTTTTATCCTTACGGTGATATGCATGCCTCTTTTTTTTTTTTTTTTTTTATAACATTTTATTTTAAGTTTAAAAAAAGCTTGCAAATTATTGTATATAAATAATTATTTTAAAAAATGATATAAAACAAATTCTTATGAAGAAAATAATTGTAAACACACATATTCCAACACTTCCAGTAATACCATGGGTTGGTTTTCTCAAAACAAAATTTTCCAAATCAAAGTATTTTAAAAATTAAAAATTAACACAATTCAATTATCTTTAATTCATTTTTGTTTATTTTGACATATAATAACCAAGGCCAGCAGTTTTCAACCTTTTTTAGATTGGCGATCCCTCTATACAATATTCCACTATGCGGCGACCCCCAACCGAAAATTCTTAAGCATAAGAAATCGTAATTCTAATGTAAATATCTGATATGTAATTAAGTAATTATTACCTACGTAATTATAGTCTTGTTATATCTATTTCTATTATAATTAAATTACAAATATATCAAACTTTGACCTGCATTCACCTTATTCATGTTACATATTCATGTGACAATGTGATAAGCATGGTAAAACAATATTGTACTTCATCACTACAATATTGTTGCGGCAATTTTGTTTCTGATTCACCAGGTCAGGAATTTTCGGAATAATCTTGGCTAGATCACCTCGAATGTCATCGAGCCTGTATTCAGACTTGATAACTAACAGACTGGAAAACTTCAATCGCAGAACTATATTATTGGAAATGGATTTGGAAAAAGCGGAACTCACTCTCTGAACTTTTTGAATCAAACTTGTTTAACTGACATTGAAGAGAAACTATTTTTCGATGCATCATGCTGATGTAGTCGTTTCAAGATTTTAAAATCGCCATCGCTTGTGTACTTAGCTTTACGTCTAAAATTATGTTTAAACTTTTGTCAGCGAAGCTCGGATGTTTGCTATCAAAAAGGCGCTACAGCTATTTCGGTTTTATAAATTCGGTTCATGCAATTTCTTTCTTTTCATTCTGGCTTCAAGTAAAGTAACAACTGTTAGGACATGATTAGGAATTAGTTATTTGTTTCGGGAATAAGGGGAAAGTCTTACTTAGTGACAAGTCACGTGACAGATCTTTGAAAAAAGAAAAAACGCTCCAAGTGACGCTACAAACAAGACGCTTTGTATAAAACAGTAGGAATAACAAAATAACAGATATACGGCTTTACTGAAAGACATTGGACGGATCCCTTCTTAGGTATTAAAGTGTTTATTATTGTTTGATACTAGCGTCGACTACTTATATTGCTTGTTTTGGCATTTCGCCGGTGAACCTGACTAGTTGAAGGTTAGCTCCTGTTTATTTTACTGAGTGAAGTCGACACCGCGGAAGAGCCATAACACTACATTGAAACTGACTTTATATTTTATGCTCTTAACGTTCTTTTGATGAAATCCATGTTCATAGTTTTCTCCAGGTTGTAATATTACCTTCAATAACATGGACTATTACAAGATTATGTATTATCGATTATAAACGAAAATAGTCCTTGAGTTTTTCTGCATTATTTACCCTCGAATGACAATAATAAGATTGTAACTTTCAGTGAAAAAATCTTGTTCAATGTCATGTCATTCAGCGTTACAATAAGTCTGAATAAACTAACAAAAATAATTTGATTTGCTCATTCGACCCTCGAGAGGGGTCGCAACTCAGAAGTTTAATTTTTGAGGTCGATGTACCGTCCGAAAACCAATTTTAGAAAATAAATAAACTAATAAAATAAGATGATAAAACGGTAAGATTATGTCTGCATAATGTATAATTTCGTTCTCTTGTTTTAATTCGTTCGTACGTTGCAGAGATATTGCTGCATTTTCACTATTTTATCAATATTCGGCTGTTTTGTTGGCGATAAAATGGATACAGCATTCTCGAAGGACATTTATCTTTAAGAGTAGGCAAATCGTTATGCATATACATTATAAACCTAGATAGTAAGTGCACTCGGAAGGATACAAGATTTAGATTGTATGTACATTCTGGTTAGTGACAATCACATATGGAAATAGTATTTGT